>JAWNNH010000678.1:0-72705 GCA_035043045.1 Hirtodrosophila alboralis | reverse complement strand
ACGTATTGCTATAACCATCAAACGGTCACCCTAGCGTACAATAACACAGGCAACTCTACTTACTTAAAACGCAAGCTGATTGCTACGAAACTGCGTTATATTCATAAGATTTAATGGTCGTTGGATTTGAAATTGATTTTAAATTGGCATTTTATTTTTAACAAACATTAACTATTACTACTAAATGGCATAATCTATTACTCTAATATTTTGGAAGTACATATTTTGGTGGTTGCGTTATTAATTACAATTGAGCATTTGGCGGCACTACTTCTTCTTCTTATTTTTGCATTGCGGCGAGGGTCCATCATCAGCCGTGCTTAGCGCAATTGCAAACTGAGCAGCATAATACGTTATCATAATTTGCAGACGCGGACAGGGCAGTGCTACGCTCAAGAACATTGTCACTGCGATAAGTGCATCGGATATGACAAACAAAACAGCACCCACAGCACAGAAAATTGTCAGAAAACTTTTCACATCCACTGCACGTGCCAAGGATCGCCACAACATAGTGGTAATCAGCACACAATAGATAGGAACGCCTATTATTAGTATCTCATCCAGATTCTTGTGCACCAAAATAACAACTGAAAGATATTTGAATTTAATTATTAAAAAATCTCAAATCAGAAATATTAAATATACTTACAAACTGTGACCGGTATGTAAAGGCAGACCCCAAGAATCC
This sequence comes from Hirtodrosophila alboralis, assembly GCA_035043045.1. Classification (NCBI taxonomy): domain Eukaryota; kingdom Metazoa; phylum Arthropoda; class Insecta; order Diptera; family Drosophilidae; genus Hirtodrosophila; species Hirtodrosophila alboralis. The sequence goes on along the minus strand of JAWNNH010000678.1, from coordinate 72,014 downwards.
ATTTGAGCGGATGCCAACCGAATGCGCTCATATAGAATATATGTGCCACGCCAAAGGAGACCATTCCAAAAGGAAATAAATTAATATTGAGCAATGCATCACCGCCACAGGAAAATACCAAGCCGAGCAAAATCAGTTGTGAGCGACGATAGCTAAGAAATAACAAAGAGTTTTGAATAAAAGAAGAACCCTAGACAAAAAGCATTCTTACTCCTTATTGAATGAAAATCCTTTGGCCACAACATAAAACATCAGTGCCACAATGGGCAAGCACTTGAGCAAAGTTGTCCATACTTCCCCCTCTGGATCTTTACGCACTAGCGCAAAATATAGCACCAAACTTATAAGAAACGGTGTAAACTTTAGGCATTGTGTTTTGGCCTGAAAGATTATACAAAAATAATTTTAGTTGATTAGCGATAATCTCTCCAGTCGATAACTATAAGTTTAAAAATACAAAAGGCGATAATGTACTACATAAGTAATTTCTAAGTCCCCAACATTGCTTAGGCTGATTAGATTAAACGGCTGGCAACTCCCGTGTATATATGTATATTATAAATTTGCATGATATGCTTTTGCATAAAAACTTTTACTTTTACAGTGCGAGCTTTGGGCAGCTTATCCAGAAAGAGAGCCAGAGAGCGAGAGAAAGTTAGAGAGAGAGAGAGGAAAAGAGACCGATAAAGCATGAGAGATGTAGTAAGCAAGGTCAAGGACAAAAGTTTCACGTTCATTTTATTTTTTGCGGTTAGATAAAGCATCCGCTGTGCACAAGGTGCGGAATATACACGTACACACATATATTCACGTATGTACACATAAAAAGTCTAATTTAACTGTAACGCCAATAAAAAAAAAACACAAAGAAAACAAAGCAAAAGCAACGCCACGGCCACAGTATCACATTACTGTACATTTGAAAAATTAAGTCCAGATTGTAAATTAAAGTATCAGACACACACACTTACGAACTGCAGTTTATGGTTCATAATACGCGTTTAGTTACACAGTCGAAAATTAAAAGCTGTCACTTAATTAATTGCAAGTGTTCAAAACAAGCTGCCGTTTCGCACGATGGAGCTAATACAGTTGCACTCCAAACAATGAACAGCCGGCACAGGGAGGCAGGTAGGCAGGCACGTTGCGCACTTTTGACCAACGTCAATATACTGAATCAAAGTGTATAATTTTACGTTGACTGGCTCGCTTGCTGGACGCTAGGCTGGCTCTGACTTTGATTGCGATTTACCCCGCCCTCACTGTGCATGTAGGGGTAGAGAATGTGAGCGAATGAAGCCATAAACTGCGAGCGCCGGCAGGCCATGTGCAGCATAAGCAGCATTCTGCTAGATACACAAACAACTGCAAGTAAATTGATTGCTTTTGTTGCCTTTACCTTTAGTTTTGCATGATGTACCTTTCAAGAGCTCAAGAGCGCCAAAATAAAAGCACACCAACAAAGAGGGAGAGAGAGAGAGCGCAAGAAACGATAGGAAAAGAGAGAGAGAGAGAGATAGAGCGAGAGATGGGCAGAAATACAACGGCACATCCAGAGTGCCATTTGCTCACGCAACAGGTTAATTGCTGAAACAGTGCGCTACTGTGTGAGGCATATGACCCGACATGAAAACTTTACCAGCAGCAACATCAAAATTTAGAGAGCGTCATGCGCACATTTGCTTCAGTCAATTTAGCATGTAGAATTGCTCTCTCACCCTCTGCATGTTAGCAAATTCAAAACAATGCAACAATCTCTGCACACTTTCACTGCAATAAAAGCTTTAAGCTTCTATTAACGACAATATAAGCTTTTACAAAGCTCATTCCGTTCTAAGTTGTGGCATTTTTCAGGCGTGCGAAAAACTCTGAGTCCTTTTAGAAATTTTTAATAAATTCCACCACATTAAAAATTGTTTAACAGCTGTGAAAAACGAATAAATTTATAATAATCTACGAAAAGCTCGTGGTTAAACAACCAGGTAAGGTATAGTACGAATATTGTATGCAATTTAAAAACTGTTGGTCAGTGCTGAAAAAATTGTGTATCTATTGTTAGAGGGGGGTGTTTAACTTATTTTTACCAATTTTCTTGATGTAATTAAGAAATAAATTGTTTTGATTGGTAAAAATTTATACTTTAAATATTAAAATAAATTTAATTCTACTTGCAACTCCTTAAAGTATGCAATGTTTTTACTTATTTTACTTACTGCAAAAAGTATACTCTTAAGAAAAATGAGAGTGTTTCATTGCAAAATTAGCTTTTCCCCAATTTGTAAAATATTACGCAGTTATATATATAATAGAATATTTAAAATTCTTTTTTTGTTATGATTATCTACATATTTGTTTTCAAAAAAGCTCGTCTCACAGTTAAAAAAAAAAATTGTATTTAAAATATAACTAAAACAACAAACGATAAAAAATTAAATTTGATTTTTTAGATTTTATTATTTAATTTAGCAACTCGACTTACTTGACAGGCCAAACGGCGCTCATGACAAATATGAATGAATTAAGCAATTCATACATTATATTGCTAATGGATTGCTTTCAATGAAAGTAAATATGAGCCTTGGCACAAGCTGGGCACACATATTTGACCTCCGGGTACGTATACCACACAAACAGAGTGTCGAAGATTCCTGCAGCCTCACAACAAAACAAGAACGTAAGGCGACGAATATTGGCCATGGTAATATGGGACAGTGGGTGGCACACATACGCTATATATGTACATGTACATGTGTACATACATGCAAGTGCACGTTGAACTTGAACAACATTTTGCATAGCAATCAGCGCTGACATCATGAGCAGACTGAAACATGTAATTTTCTCTAACAATATGTATACATATATATAACATATGTATGTATCTAAAACGATTATAAACAATTATTTTTTTGGTTAATATAACCAGAAACAATAGAAACATTAGATAAATAAAAATAGGTTAATTTGTATAGTGTTTGATTTGTTTTCATCCAATGTTCTGAAAAACGCCTTCAATCTATTATATACCTAGTTCTAAATACACAAATACACCCAGGATGGCGTGTCCTTTCTTTCGACGCACCGATTCGCTGACGCGTCAGCCGTCAGTCATTGTTGAACCGGGCGCTCATTGGAATTTGGAGGATGAGGAGCTTTCGCTTTCAGATGATGCATTAACTTTGACCCATCTGCAAATGGCCATACAATTGCTGACGGCTCCTTCGAACGAGGATCTTAATACGGCCGTCACCTCGCTTGTAGCCAAGTATCGACAAAGCTGGCCCAATATTCATAAGCTGTAAGTTACGAAATGATCAGGTACATGAAATCCAAATCCATATAAACACTTTATTCACAGTAAACTGGATCCGAAGATTTTCAAGAGTTGCGCCAACTACGACTATCTGGCAGATATACAAGAGCTGCTGCTAAAAATGGACGAGGCCAGTGCCAGCGAGATTCTAGTCCTGTTGGGCGAGGAGCTGATCACGTGCTGCTGCACTGGCATTATCGAGCGAGCCTTTCGCTGCCTGGGCACCGACTTGCAAGAGTTCTTGGGCTCCCTGGATGGCGTATACGATGTGCTAAAGTTACAGGAGGTTAGTAAATTCAAATCACACAATCTTAAATGTTATTCAAAACACTATTCTTACCCAGGATGATGTTACCGATACGGGATTTGTGTGTGCGGGCGATGGTGAACTTATTTTCACATCGGAGCGTCCGGTGATTGCCTGGCTTCTGCTTGGATCGCTCAAAGCACTTACTCGCATGCTCTACAAGGTTGATGTAAATATCAAAATAGAGCCAGTTGAGGGCGATGCACGGCGATATCGTTATCTATTCTCACTGGTCAAGGACAGCTCTCAAACACTACAGATGGGTCGCCCGGTCGTGGCCACCAAGCCGCATGAGGTGGTACAGCGTAGCAACTCGGCAAATGCCTCGGATTTGCAAATGAACTCGGCCAGCTTCTGCAAGATGTTTCCTTGGCATTTCATTATGAACGAACAGCTAGAACTGGTTCAGCTTGGACGTGGCTTTAGCAAGCTTTATAAGCCTTATCTGGCTGACTTTGGCTGCCTGGCCAGTACCTACTTTGACTTTAAGCGTCCCAAGGGTTTGACCATGAAGTTTCGGGATATCGTGCGGCGCACCTATACACCCTTTTTAATTGGACTAAACAGTCCACCTGGAGTATCCGATTTTCCAGCTATAGGGCTAGAGATTAAGGGTCAGATGGTGCACTGCCCGGAATCCAATTCGCTACTGTTCATAGGATCACCGTTTCTAGATGGCTTGGACGGTCTGACCTGCAATGGACTTTTCATTTCTGATATTCCATTGCATGATGCTACCCGTGAGGTAATTCTGGTAGGTGAGCAGGCACGTGCACAAGATGGTTTACGTCGTCGCATGGATAAGTTGAAGAGCAGCATTGAGGAGGCCAACTCGGCGGTTACCAAGGAGCGAAAGAAGAACGTCAGCCTATTGCATTTGATCTTTCCGGCTGAGATCGCTGAGAAATTGTGGCTGGGTTCATCCATTGATGCCAAGACCTATCCGGATGTGACTATACTTTTCAGTGACATTGTCGGATTTACGAGCATTTGCTCCCGGGCCACTCCATTCATGGTCATCAGCATGCTAGAAGGTTTGTACAAGGACTTTGATGAGTTCTGCGATTTCTTTGACGTGTACAAGGTGGAGACTATTGGAGATGCGTACTGTGTGGCCAGTGGATTGCATCGGGCCTCCATTTACGACGCACATAAGGTGGCTTGGATGGCACTAAAGATGCTTAGCGCTTGCTCCAAGCACATTACCCACGACGGAGAGCAAATCAAAATGCGTATTGGCCTGCACACCGGGACGGTGCTCGCAGGCGTGGTAGGACGCAAAATGCCCAGATACTGTCTATTTGGCCATAATGTGACCATTGCCAATAAGTTTGAATCTGGCAGCGAAGCATTGAAAATCAATGTGAGCCCCACAACCAAAAAGTAAGCGACAATTCGATTAAATAACAAAGTTTCCTAATCCTTAATCTGCTTTTTCAGTTGGCTTACCAAACACGAAGCTTTTGCCGAAGCTTTCGACCTACAGCCACGCGATCCATCCTGTCTGCCCAAGGAGTTTCCCAATTCTAATGGCAATGGAACCTGCTATTTCTTAGAGGGTTTCCGAAACCCGGCCCTGGACAGCACCCTGCCGTTGGATGAACAGATTAATGCAGCAATGAAGACCATATCCGAGGGCGGCGACGCCTAAATCTGTTTAAGAAACACTTGCTCAATAGCCACTTAAACATATTATAGTTGAATGCACGTGTAGTATAATTTTGTTGCCCTCTTACATAGCCTTCAATAAAAATATAATTATCGTCAACTAGTTGAGTTCAAGCACAAGAGTCTATACACATTTATTGTTCTTAAGCCTTTGCCGTCGCTTCAGCTTGCTTGGCTTTAATAAAGGCCCTGACCCTGTCACCGATTTTACTGGCCATCATGCACTTGTGTCCGCGGAAAGCCCAAACGTCCGCAGGGCTATTCGCTTCATTGCTGTCAACGCAGCTTTGTGCGATTTGTAGTGCCTCCTCCTCAGTCAGATCCATCTTGAACTGCTTGGCCAGACGATCAGCATGATAACCTTGGTGTGTGCAGAAGATGTCCAGCTTTGTGGCCGTGCACAAGAGATACTGGCGCACCTCAGGCTCATCTGGGAACTCCACCTGTTTCAGCTTATTGATCTGTTCGACGCTTAGAGGGTGCTCCGTGAGACACTCACTGCGCATCTGCCTAATTTGGTCAGCAGGTTTGGGAACCCATTCTCCATCAGCATAGGCCTGTGTTTGTAAAAATTGTGATGTTATTATATAGTATGTATATAGATAGCTAAAATATCATCTTTTACTTACCAATGCGCAGAGGGACAGGCAAACGATCAGATACTTGAACATGCTTAATACTTTCAAGTCGCAGTGAAAGAATTTAACTGAATTCTCAACTGTTCGGTTGCCTATATTTATAAGTAGCGCTGATATTCGCAGCAACACATAGTCCAGCTTCCCTGCCCAACAGCTTGAAATGGGTCAAAAGTTCAGCGATAAGCCTCCCAGCCAGAATATTTTTTATATATTTCAAATACATGCATAAACATTTAAATTCATTTGCATTTCTATTAGGTGATAAGTTAGTTCCAGAGTTTGGTGATAGCGCAATATACAGCTGCTCTGATAATATTGTGAAAATCATAATGAATAACAATTTAATTGTACAATAAACATATCTAGTGTATTATATATTTATATTGAATATCTTGTGAGTAGTACATGAATTTAATATAAAATCAATATATGTTTGTGTACATAGTACTTATATATTAAAATCTTGTGAACGTTTCAAGCCTGCCTCACGACATTTTTCCGTAATATAATAGCACGCATTTTAGACTGACCTCGCTCTTGGCAGTCTATCAACCCATCAAAAATATAAACATGTGTATATAAATAAAAATAAACGCCCTACCATCTGTACGCCCGGCATTGATAATGTCCAGCTCAATTCATTTTATAAAGGCAAGTCGAATCGTCTTTGATAATCATATTCATAATCATAATCATCGTGCATAATTATACTAGGTAAAAAATTAAATTTTTTTTAAAATTTCAATAAGATTTTTTCCTTTAATGATTAAAAAGAATTGCCTTAGTGTAATATATATAAGCAAATTTAAAAATAAGAATAAATTGACAAAGTGGTTAGGTACAAATTCCTCTAATGTTGCTTCAATATTTAACCGGGTTTCTTGCTTTGTCTTTTTGCATTTAAATATACCGCCATAGTGCGAACTGGCTTACTAGAATTCGATTATTGTTATCGATAAGGTCTCAATACTTTAGAAATGTGGTCACATTGACCGTCTAAATCGGAAGTCCACCACTATTTATAGGCCGTCGGCCAACATCAGAAGAATTTTTACGAGAGGCAAAGCTAAAGGAAATGAAATTGTTTGTCAAATAATGGAATGTACTAACTGATACTATAAAGCCAGCAATGTGAACAAAGCATTGATAGTGCTGGTGTATCAGTTGTATCCATGAGAGCGATTTGCCAAACGCGGCACGCATCGATTTTTTCGCTTAAAGTAAATGTGCAAGTGGATGCTTCGTTTGGCCCACAACAGCTTAAAATAAATTGCAATTAAAATAAAGCGTCGCGGACATGACAAAAAGCGAACACGTTGCCTTGACGCTATCCTCGTCCTCCATAGCGAGCATAACAGGTGACAGTGTCAACGATGAGAGCAATCTTTCCCGCAAGAGTTTGCGACGGGTGAGTGAATAAATTCGCAATGTCGCTGCTGCTGTTGTCACTTTCTAAAGAAGAACGACCTACGTGTTCCCAAACTATATACAAATGCTTTTATACATACTTACATTATATATGTATATATTATGCGTGTTAGTAAAGCTTCACATTTGCATAGCCGAGTTAAATCGAAACTTTTCACTCTTAATATAAGTCTAAAGTTCTGCTCAATGCTCTACGCTCTTAGTTCCTATTGTTATTATAATATTTAAAAATGCTTTTTCAATACAAGAAGTGGATCAGCGATCTGATCAGTCGATCAAAGCGTGTGTGTGTCGATATTTATTTTTCTATTTTGTATACATTTATTTGCATGCAGTCTTGGAATCAGCTGCCCCGTTGTCAACGAAATCTCATTATAATGGGCATCACAGCATTTTGTGTAACTCTCCTGCTATTTTTGCCTGGCGATCAGCTAATAAGCATGAAGGATGTGGACCTAAAGCACAGATTGGCACCGTTTCACATTCGACGCGAGAACACGCTACAGAATCCACACCATCATCCCAATCTCGATCCGGATAAAAATGATAACGACACACCTGCTGACATATCGGCAGCGGTAGCTTCTCCAATGACCGATAGCCGCTTGGATAAAGTAGAGTCAGTTAAGGACAAGGTATTTTATCATGATAAAATGCTTCCAATTAATTTACAGTGTATTTCTTGGGTAGCCTATCAGTTGCCGAAATTTATCAGATAATTGATTTATGTTTTTACGGCGCCTCACGGGGGCACACCTTGGCAAAGGGTGTGAACCTCTTGAAAATTCATTAAAGCAGCTCGAGTGGGGACTGATAATAACGGCAATCAGTATTGTTATAATTAAGTGCTTTGATTTATTGACAGTTGATATCTATTTGTATTTCAGTTAGACGGTAACATTGCCTACGCCGATGGCAATTTTGCAGAGAACGTTGTTAAACTTCCGGAAACAGTAGCCGTTGGCAATGATAACATTAATGGGCTAATTGATATTGTGAACAATGTGGAACAACCCATAGACCCATCAGCCATCAACGATCCGTTGAACGTGCGTGCTGAACTAGAAGAGGCCATTCGGCATCCAACCAACTTAGCTGATTCGAGCATTGAATTGCATCTGCAAAAGATTGAAAAACAATTGGCCAAGGCGCAGCATTTCCATGGTGCAACCAATGAGCGCCAAGCGGCGGTTGTGGCGGCCTTTAAACACTCATGGGCTGGCTACAAGAAATATGCTTGGGGTCATGACAATTTAAAGCCAGTTTCGCAAAGTTCACACGAATGGTTTGGTCTGGGGCTGTCAATTGTTGATTCTCTGGACACAATGTACATCATGGGCCTGGAAGATGGTAAGCACGTTACTTCTTTGTTTTTATATCGTTAATATAATGTTTTATGTCCGTACAGAATTTAATGAAGCACGTGATTGGGTCGAGAATTCTCTGCGTTTCAACACAAATCGCGATGTGAATCTCTTTGAGGTGACAATACGTGTACTAGGTGGCCTGCTATCAGCGTACCATTTGAGCGGCGACAGAATATTTTTAGTTAAAGCGGCTGAGCTGGGCAATCGGTTGCTGCCCAGCTTTCTGTCACCATCGGGTATACCCTATTCGGATGTGAATCTCGGTGAAATGTCGGCGCATTCCCCAAAATGGTCTCCTGACAGTTCCACCAGCGAGGTGACTACTATACAGTTGGAATTTCGTGATCTCAGTCGATCCACAAATGTTCCTATTTATGAGCGTGTAAGTGTTATCTAGCTTGATTGATGATATTTGTTTAATGTTATTTTTATCTGCATTTTAGGTGGTAAATGTGGTAAACGACAAGGTACATGCGCTGGAAAAGAATCATGGCCTGGTGCCAATATTTATCAATGCGAATACGGGCACCTTTCGCAATTATGCAACCATTTCGCTTGGAGCACGTGGCGATTCGTACTATGAGTATTTGCTTAAGCAATGGCTTCAAACTGGCCGTAAGGATAATGATAAGTGAGTATACTTTCTATATCTATGTACATTGCATTATATTCTCATCTGATTTACAGTCTTATACTGGACTATATGCAAGCCATAGATGGTGTCCTAACTCAACTGATGCGACGCACGCCGCGGGAGCATTGGGTCTATCTAGGCGAATTGATAAATGGCAACGATTTTAAGCCTAAAATGGATCATCTGACTTGCTATTTGCCTGGAACATTATTGCTAGGCCATCAAAATGGAATGCCTGACTCGCATTTGTTATTGGCTACGGATATGATGGACACATGCTATCAAACATATATCCGACAGCCCACGCAATTGGCAGCTGAAATTTCTTACTTTGCGCTGACCGAGAAGGAAGAGAATGATATCTATGTGAAGCCCAACGATGCGCACAATTTGCTGCGACCCGAGTTTATTGAGAGTCTTTACTATTTCTACGCACTTACCGGCAATCGCACCTATCAGGATATGGGCTGGATTATATTTCAGGCGTTTGAGAAGCATTCTAAAGTAGCTGCCGGTTACACATCGCTGGGCAATGTGAAAAACACGCTAAATACACGCATGCGTGATCTCATGGAAAGCTTCTGGATGAGCGAAACATTGAAATACTTTTATTTATTGTTTAGTGACAATCGGAAGGAGATCGACCTAGATAAGTGGGTCTTCAACTCGGAGGGTCATCCGCTGCCAGTGTACCAGCACTAATTGTAAATACACGAACATCATCAATAATACTAAGCATAGTTTATAAAGTAATACTATGTAGGTACAACTGAGCTGTGCACTTTAAATGGAAATTAATCAAGAAAATTTGGCAGTCCCTTTTAGTCGTAGCTTAGCGCAAATGCCAAATAATATGCCAAGCTTAGAATGCACAAGAATGTTGGTGCACTTGGCCCAAATTAAAATCAAGAAACATGTTCATGTTTTGTATGATATTCGAACTATAAGTTAGCCCATTATTATTATTATTTATTCACTTATCATAAGACATATTTCGTCACTCAAACCTCTGGTACTGTAACTGCCGCATTGTTTATTGATAAAAATAATTAGTTGTAAATCTCATTTATGTATTAATATTTAACTGGTAGGTACTTAGTACATGTGTATGTAATCTCGAATATGATAAAAGCCAGCGCACCCAATACATTGTTTAATAAAATAAACAATACGTTTTTGAAGCCTGTACTTTTATTTTTAAAACAATGCTGGATATTGTGGCACCATATTTGTATATACCCAGCTTATAAGTTCCCAAAAATCATTGAATAAATATGCAATGGCAATGGATAATAAAAGACACTGATTTAAAATTGTCTGAATTTTCTTTATTCTTATGAATACGTATTTTTCCTTTTTTTTTTTGCGTACGATTTGCACTTGCACCCGACAACACGCATTAAATTTGATTGCATTTTTGTGGGTTTTTCTTTTTTTGTTGTTTGTTTTGTTTTTAAGTTTCGGTTTCAATTCGGGTTCTTGTTATTTGTTGCGTTTTTAATACGATATACATATTTTGCTTTTATGTACTTAATGTTTATGACGACTATGAATGGATGGGCTTAACAAACTATGAAATATTAAACTTGATTGATTTTACTTTTAAGTTGATGCTGTAATTAAAACTCACAATGTTGCATTAAAAATCTTTCTTTTTTGTTGTTTTTTTCTTTTGTTTTCATTAAATTACATTTAGACACATTTAGCTGAACAATTTATATTACGATATTGGGTTTTTCTTTTATTATATGGTATCTTTTTTTTATTTGTTTTTTTTTTTGGTTTTTTGTAGATAGGGAGAGGTTCTGTTGAAGCCGATTTGAATAACCGTTTCGTTTTGAATACAAGTACAAACAATGCGTATATGAGTTTAAAAATTATATCATTTTAATCAATCATTAATTGAATTGGGCTCCTAGCGAGTGATAAGTTCTGTTTGCATTTCTTTCTTTTCATCGGCAGCTATATTATCGAATGCAAATATCCTTGACTAACTTAATTTATGCTATTACATATAAATTTTTACACAAGTGTTTGTATTATTTGTCTTTGTATAACAACTAGAAAGTGTTGCGTGCGCATCTGTATATTATATTATACACAGAGAATTGGGCATGGGCCTACTATATATTAAGTATCAATTAAACTCGATATACATAATACATAAAATGTAATCGTATCATTACCCTCTGCAATTTACTTACAAACTACAATTTAATACGAATACATCGTACTTGAGTCACATCCCATACTACTGATAGTACGTTTTGTAGTTGTAGTTTTGTAGTGGTATTTAAAGTAGTAGTAGTAATTATTGTAATTGGTATTAATACGTGATGGACGACTTTTTAATTGAAGTCGCACATTTTTGCTTTTGTGAATTGAATCTCATGCGCGTTTTCGTTTTCGTTTCTAACATTTACAATATTTTTGGATTAAGTTCGTAGTTTGTTGATTGCTATGGATTTATTGGTTTTTTATTTATTTAAATTTTTCATTTTTGTGTGTTACAAGCTAATCAGACATCAATATTTAAAACGTGGCACAAATCACAAATCAGATTTGTGGCAAGATCAAGATCAAGATACAATGATACGATTCGTTTTCGTCTTGTGTTATTATTACATGTACATATTTATATATATAGTCAATAATTTATAAATGTTTAAACTAAATTTGCTAAAATTGTGATTTTGAACTTTTTGAACTGCTTTTGGTTTGCTTCGTCGTTAATCGTTTGCCATTTTTATTGGAGTCATTTCATTTTGAGCTCCCTAAGACTTTTGCTGATGTCACCCGTAGTAAGAGCCAGGTTTTAACTTGGCTAATAACTTTCTAATTCAAATTGAGCACGTTGGTTATTTGAATTATTATTAATGCATGCATATACATATACATATACTACGTGAATGTGTATTTGTTACCTCAAAAGCAGACAGACGTTAAGCGTTTTATAAATAATAGTTTAAATTGCTTAGATCCAATTTATTAAATTATTTTGTTTTATTTTACGTATTTTTTGCATGCTTTTCTTTTTTGTTACACATTTTTTACACTAAGAGCAAATCCAATTGTTTATTATTTTATATTAAAAACTGCGATGGTTTAAACTGGCGCATGCTTTACAATACATAGAGATATAGTATATATAATATATGAATATTTACAATTGCTTAATTTTAAATAATTTAATATATTGTTTTGTTGTATATTTATTTGTAATGTATATCGATTTACTGTGGTTGAATCACTCCCATACTCATTTCAACAAAATTGGCAACGTTGTTACAATTGTTTTGCATAAATCTAATTACGAATTTTCGAATGCTCTCATTTATTTACTTCTTTTCCAACTTACTAAATTCTCAATAATACAACCAATTCTTTTTTAATTTATATTGCTTTTATATTCTTGCAGAGTCTATTATAATTTTGTCACAAAATGTAGCTAATTAGATAAAACTTGGAACAGATAGTATTGTTGAGAATTTTAGACATTATTTGAAGACAGATTAGTATCGGACAAATGATGTTGTCGTTAAAAACAATTCAATTAATAAGACTGCAAGATTATATAGTGTCCGGCATGCCGAAGACGCCTAATTTATATTTTTTATATTAGTTTGTTTGTATGATTTGCATTCCATTTGCTTGCTCATAGTAAGGATATAATTTTTAATAAATTGTCTAGGCATTTTCACTTATTTATTGGATCTATATAATTTGTATTACATTAGAGTTCATTCAGTGTACTTCTCTAAGAAGCATTTCATGCTATTCGTCGTTGTTTTTAATTCTTCGCGCTAATTGCTTTGCTATTGACTTTGAAGGATCTGCTGTCCCAAATTATTACTCTCTCAATTGGATGACTATGAATTTATACAAATAATTACCAGGTTGCATTTAGGGATTTTCTTCTCTTTTTCTCTTTTTTTAAAATATTGTACAAACACATTGGACTAAAAACGAAAACAAGAATTAAAACAATTTACGCTATTATTTTTCTTTTAAACATACATCTTAAATTAATAAAATTGTACAGAGCAGGGTGCAAAATTTTGGCAACTGCTGCTGAATGTGTATATTCTGCAACAGGGCACAATAACTAAAAAGAACTAATAAAGGTTTACTATACAATCAATGTGTTGCCTTGGGCAGCTTTTCACAAGGTGGTCGCATTGAATTCCAATATCAGGCTGTTGGCAACTGTTGCCGTTGCCGCCGGCGGCAGCTCGTTTGCCGTGATTTGTGCCGTTGCAGTTGCATTCGTTGCTGCTGCTGCTTGCAGCCCAAGTCAAGAGGTCATTATTGATTTGACTGCATCATCTAGGCCAGCGGCCACACAACTGAAATCATTTAGTTGCGCATGATGTTGCGTCTGTGCCTGCGATAGGCCATGATGATGTTGCGCATGATGCTGCAGATGTGCCTGCTGCTGACCCATGTGATTTTGCAGTAGCTGCTGCTGCTGCTGTTGCTGCTGTTGTTGCTGCTGCTGCTGATGATGATGTTGATGATGGTGATGATGATCCAACATTAAGTTACCGCTAGCATCGGCAACTGCGTTCACTGAAGGTCCAGCACCGCCACTAATTAGACAATCGCCCATATCATCACCCAACTGACGTCGTCTGCTGTTCACCTGTTCCTGCTGGCAGCTGGGCAAGTTAGCCGACTGGCGTTGGTCGTCCAAGATGCTGTCGCCCAGAAATGAGCCCAACGAGAACTGCAACGAATCACCGCTGTTCTGCAGATTGAGAATGCTGTCAATGGCACTTGCCACATGTCGGCTAATATCGTCATCATATTCGCCGGTAACCACAGATGCTCCGCTCATATGATTGACATGCAGCTGTGTTTGTTGTGGCTGCTGCTGCTGCAGTTGCTGTTGCATGTTATGCTGGTAGTGTTGGTGCTGCTGCTGCTGTTGTTGTTGTTGCTGCTGCTGTTGTTGCTGCTGCTGTGGATCTAACATATTGGCAAATGCCTGATGGTTGGCAAAGCTATGTTGTTGCTGCTGCTGTTGTTGCTGCTGCTGCTGTTGTTGCTGCTGCTGCTCCATGAGCAATTGTGAAAAGGCGGCAGGACCATTGGCTGTGACGCCGTCTACGCCCATGCCGTCGTGTAACGCCAGCATGTCCGCATCGAGCATGCCATGTGGCGTCACTTGAACATGCTGTTGTGAGGACATAGGCGACGAAGATGAGGACGATGCAGTACATAGTCGCTTGCTGCTGTTCTCATCCTCCAGATCGCTGCTAGAGCCCATCAGCTGACTGTTCCAATGACGCTTGCGAGACTCTCCATTCACGAGCAGATTATGCGTTTGCCCATCGACAGTGCTGGCGCTGCTGGACATATAATCGTTATAGTGCGCCTCCATGCTTTGCATCCAGCGTGGATTGTTGTTGCAGTTTAGTTCAATGTGATGTTGCTGCTGTTGTGATTGTTGTGGTTGCTGCTGTTGCTGCTGTGTATAAGCTTGTTGTTGTTCGCTGTTGTAACCAGCATTGAAGCCGGCATCCGGCGCCCATATATTCATTTTATTTTTATGATTCGCTACCGGCGATTTCGAATCTCCAAAAATCTCATCCAGATTAGATTCAATGTCGTGTGCATCGCTGCTATTTTTGACATCCAAATGCACTGGCGACTCACCGAACATGGCTTCCAGGCGCGTCTCCACGGATTTCTGAACATCTGAATCACTGTTGAAGAATTCACTAATTGCCGGATGATGATTCGGCTGATCTGCTTGCATGGCCAATGGTTGCTGACGCTGCTGGCTGCACGAGGAGCTACCGATGATGGGCACAACATTGTTAGCAGCATTGCTGCTATTGCCACCAACGTCACCAGTGCAGCTGCTGTGGCTGCTGCTGTTGCTGCTACTGTTGCTGTTGCTCTGATTGCTTTTATCAATGCAACCATTGGGAAACAGATCGGATAGATGATTCCCATTGTTAAGCAGATTGCCAGCATTGTTGTCGTACAGATGTTGTTGGGATAAGTGTTGCTGATGCTGCTGCTGTTGCTGCTGTTGCAGTTGTTGCGGCTGCAATGCTTCATTGTTCATCAAATTGAGCTCCTTTTGCAGACAGTACCAACCATCCTCGTTATCCTCCTGCTGGCTTAGTGCATTATTCTTAATGTGTTGTTGGTGATGCTGCTGTTGCTGCTGCTGCTGTTGTTGCTGCTGTTGTTGTTGTTGCTGCTGCTGCTGTTGTTGCTGCTCCTGCAACACATTGTCAGCATAACAGTTCTCAGCATTTTTCACATTTTGCACACTTGTAGGCTTCATTTTCTGTTCGACCTTCTTCATTATAAAACTGGGCGTCAACTCCGACTCGATGTCAAAGTTATCATAATCCTTTTTGATATATTCAACGTTTTCATTGGAACTGTTGCGCTGCTCCTTTTTGACAGCATTATTCAAGGATTCATTATTATTGCCGCTGTGATCAGTTGTCGATTGGCTAGCACTGGCCAACCAATCGTCATTCTCCTCTCGCTTCACCTGCTGCTGTTGCTGCTGCTGTTTGTTGTATGCCTTGTTCACATCTGCGCTATTCTTGAGCAGATCAAACTTATCAACAACTGTTGCTGCTGCTGATGCTGGCTGCGCTGATTCTGCAACTTTTTCTAATGGTTCCATTTTAATTTCATCCTTTACTTTGGTATCCAATTCCGATTCAATTGCTGCTGATTCCTCGCTGTTTTGCTCCTCTTTAAGCTGCAACTGTTGCTGCTGTTCTTGTTTTTCTAGCAGATCCTTCTCAGCGCTGCGTATATCACTAATCTCGCCTTTAAGATCGTCTATCATCAGCTGCTGCATTTGTAGCGACTCCGAGGTGCGATGCGGCAACTAAAACAATTAAATTATTTAATTATTGCTTTTATTTCTTAGCTTTTAATTGTGCAAGCTTCTTACCGTTGACTCCTGGTATAGAATCTCCTTGAATTTGCCATTCAATTCACGGAATTTATCACGAAAGCCCAGCGCCGTTGCTTCGAACGTTTCATCCTCGTCGGAGGGCAGCTCCAAATCGTTCTCATGCATGCAATGATATCTGGAATTGGTACAATAAATTAGTTAATCTGGCATTTATCATATTTGTGATTTATTTAACCTGATAAGACGCTTGACTGCCTCGTCCTTGGTACGAAAAGGCTTGACATAGTC
Organism: Hirtodrosophila alboralis; assembly: GCA_035043045.1. NCBI lineage: Eukaryota > Metazoa > Arthropoda > Insecta > Diptera > Drosophilidae > Hirtodrosophila > Hirtodrosophila alboralis. The sequence goes on along the minus strand of JAWNNH010000678.1, from coordinate 55,476 downwards.
CGGCTTTAGGCAGCTCTCCTGATCTACTTCCAATTGGCGTACAAACCTGCGAAAAGAAATTCTATTAAAATCGAACTCGACACGGATTTAATTGCATTCTAATTGCATTCAAGTCAGGCCTCATTTTTTAAAATCGGCATTTTTCAACCAACTACTCACAAGGAGAGGCGTGCAATTTTTGGTTTCGGTGTTGGCAGCAGCTCCTCCGGCTTGGGCAGTGGAATGGCCGGCATAAATACAGGCAGCGTTGGGGCAATTAAATTGCTTAATGTTGGCGCTGCTGTTGCCGCTGGCGGCTGAGGTAGCGGCTGAAGTTGCTGCTGTTGTTGTGGTTGCGGCTGTTGAGGCTGCTGCTGCTGCTGTTGTGGCGGTTGTTGTTGCTGTTGAGGTTGTAATGGTGGCATTGTCAACATGCTGTTAACTTGCATATTGCTATTGTTATTGCTGTTGCTGTTGGCGGTGTTACTGTTGTTGCTGGTGGTATTACTAATGGAAAGCAAATTCGTTGAACTGGCAAAGATTAGCGGTGGTGGTCCGTTTTTGATACAGGCAGCAGATGGCTGTTGCTGCTGTTGCTGTTGCAGCGGCACAGAAATTATATTTGTCTTTTGCTGCAACAAGTTGACAGCAATATTAGTCTGTTGTTGTTGCTGCTGCTGATTGACAATTGTTGGCTTAGTGCGACAAGGCGATTCCTTAATTTTAAGCTGTGCAGTTTGTGGTTGCTGTTGCTGCTGTTGTATGTTGCAGATGGGCGCTGCTTGCTGCTGCTGTTGCTGCTGCTTCGGTTGCACCAGCTTTTGCTTGTTAGCCAATTGTTGCTGTTGTTGATGCTGCATGGGATAGATATGAATACGCTGAGCAATGTTCAGCTGCTGTTGTTGCTGCTGCTGCTGCTGTGCATTGATAGTAGTAGCTGCTGCCGTTGCTGTGGTGCTGGTGGTCGAATGATTATTCGGCTGCACCACATTGGCGAGTATTACACCACCGGGTGCAGCTTTTACTGCTTCCGCAGTCTGTTGCGTCTGCATCTGTTGTTGTTGCTGCTGCTGTTGCTGTTGTTGTTGCTGCACCTGCTGTTGCACTTGCTGGAATTGCTGTGGCATCAGACTAAAGTTGCCATTAGCATTGGGCGTGGGCACTTCCTTGCCGGAGGCCAGAATACGATGTTGCTCTGCGAACAGACGCTGCAGCGCCACATTAATCTCCGTGTCATTCATGGGCTTGTTGTACATGGCAATTGCGGCAGGATCAATGTCCGGCGAGATGGGCAATGTGGGCACAAACGCTTTATTCTGCAACTTGATGGTAAGGAACTGTATTTGCATTTGCACCGTTCTAAACACCTGTTCCATTTGCGGTGTCAATTGTATTGTTTGTACGCGAGAAATTGTGTTTTGTTGCGGCTGTTGTTGCTGCGGTGCGGCTTGCTGTTGCTTGGGCGGTTGTTGCTGTGGCTGCTGTTGCAGTTGTTGTTGAGCTGGCAATTGCAATTGTGTGACAACAGGCGCCGCTGCTGTAACTCCACTGCTGCTGCTGCTCACAACAGAACTGGAGGTGGCTGTTGTGGCAGTTAAGCTAAAACTGCCACGCGGTTGCTGTTGCTGCTGCTGTGGTTGTTGCTGATGCACAGTTGCAGCTGTGGCCATTGGTTGCTGCTGTAGCTGCTGCTGTTGCTGCATGGGCGCTGTAACCCCCACCAACTTCGTGCCGCTTGTCGTCTGAAAGGGTTGAATGCTATTGCTCATGATTGTTGTCGTTGTGCTGGTCTGACTTGTCTGGCTGCCACAGGAGCTGACCACAACGATCATCTGCTTGCCACTGGCCACATTTGGCTGCACAATTTGCACGGGATTATTGTTGGGCTTCTGAGAGAGCGGATCCAGCTTTGGCATGGGCTTTACTACGCTCGCATTCTTCAGGCTGACCAACTCGGCAGCGGTGGGTGTTGCCTTGGGCTTTCGCACGGGCTTCTTTTTAGCAACAGCCCCAGTGCTAGTCGCTGTTGTTGTTGTTGTTGTGCCACCGGCTCCAGTTGATTTGGCCGGCTCCAGCTTGGCCTTGCTCTGGTCAATGATTGGCGCCACATTGGCCACCTGCTTTGTGACCGTTGTGGTGTTCGTAGCGGTGCTGGTGCTGGTGGTTAGCGTCGTTGTTGTCGTCGTGCTAATGGGCAAACCCAAGGTTAGTCCATGCCCATTGCTAATGGGCTGTATGGGATGCACAATTTGCTGTTGCGGTGGCTGCGGTCGCAATGGAATGGGCAATGTCGCCGTTGTAGCTGTCGTCTGCTGTTGTTGCTGCTGCTGCTGTTGCTGCAGTTGTAGTTGCGTTGCCGGCAACGGATTTACATCGTTAAAGTGCAGCTGACCCAGCTGCAGGCACTGTGCCAATTGTTGAGCATTGATGCCTGCAGGCGCAATCAAAAGTCGTTCCGTGGGCCCAATTGAAGCAGCCGTTTGTCCTGCACTTATGGCCGTTATCTGATTGGAGACACTGTTCAGGCAGAACAGCTGCTGTGTGCTGGGATCAATGGATGGCAGTGCCACATAGCGTTGTCCATTATTTACCATTGGCTGCGGCGCTAGTTGCTGAGAAGTTTGCTGCAACTGTTGCTGCTGCTGTTGCTGCGGCTGCTGTTGGACGAGCAATTGTGGCGTTTGTGTTGTTGTTGCCGTCAACGGCAATTGTGGAAAGGATAAAGTTTCGTTAGTCTTTGCGGGCATTGTCGGTGGTTTAATTGTGTTGCTGGCGGTGTTATTTAACAGATTGCTGGCGGGCACGGCTGGCGTTGTTGCCTTTCTGTTATTTGCAACTGGAAAATGAAAAATAAATGATTAATTATGTTCTCGAGCTTGCAGTATTTATTGTTTACCTTTAAGTTCTGTCTTGGGTGCTGCTGCTGCTGCTGTTGGCACTGCCTTGGGCAATAGCTGCTGCGTTGTTGTAGCTGGCGACTGTTGCAGCAGCTGCTGCTGCTGCTGCTGTGTTGGTGTTGGCGGTGGCGGCGGCGGTGTTGGTGCTGGAGTCTTGTTTGTGTCCATGCGTGTGGGCTCATTAATGATGGTCACATTGGGCAGGGCACCCTTTAGGAGTGCCTGTAGAATCAGCTGCGACTGATGATCCTGCGGATTGTTGGGATCATGACGCAATATCAGGCGTTCACAATGCTCTGACACGGCCAGTGTGAGGCTGCCCGTTAGTTGTGGCACCAATGCAGCTGCTGAAGCTGGCGAACCGACTGATATGGACACATTGCCCGGCATGCCAGTAAGCTGTGGCGGCAATATGGTGGCACCACCTGTTGTCGTTACCGCTGGCAATGCTGCAGCAGCTGGTGCTGGCGGCGTAGCCTGCGGTATGGTAACCAATTGCATTTGACGGCCATCGCTGGATAGCTTTATGGTCGCTGATTCGGTTGCTGATGACGTTGTTGGTGGTGTTGGCTGAAACACCAGCTGTGTCTGTTGCTGCGGTGGTGGTGCAGCAACAGTTGTCGCTGCCGAAACGTTCACTGAGGGCACACCACCCATTACGGTGGCACCCGGTGGCAATATGGGCATAATTTGAATCTTGTTCTCAACGGCATTGCTGATGGGCAACGCGGATTGATGATGATTCTGATTCACCTGCGATATCTGAATGTTGCCGATTTGACTGGGCACCGTTGTGGGCGTATTGCTGCTGTTGCCGCCGCTGGTCAGTCCTAAGCCATGTGGCAACAATATGCTGGAGGTGCAAATAGTGTTGTTGCTGCTGTTGCTGCTGCTCACCGGTGTTGTTAGTGTGATGGTGTTGACGGTGTTGCTGCTGCTGCCATTAATGTTGCTGCCGTTAATGTTGCTTATGGTCGTTGTTGTTGTGCTTGTGCTGCTGATGTTGCTGCTGCTGTTGCTGTTGGTACTGATGTTGCCATTGCTGATGTTGTGAATAGATTCTTGTTTTTTGGTGTTGCGACGCACGGCGGGTTTGCGACGCGGCTTCACCGCTGCCGTTGCTGCTGTTGCAGCATTTACAGCTGCAACTGTTGTTGCTGTTGCCGCCGTCGTTGGTGCTGTCAGCGTTATATTCGCTGCAATTGGCGCCGGCTGCAGCGTTACACTGCCAATCGTTTGGGTTTGTGTGCCCAGATTGAAGCTAATTGTTGGCGCCGGCGCCGTTGTTTGCTGCTGCTGCTGTTGCTGCTGTATATTGCTACAAATTTTGGCACCTGCTGCCGCCGCGGCCGCTGCAGCGGCTGCCTGCTGTGCCAGATGCTGTTGTGCCTGTCGCTGAATCTCCTCAGCGGTGGGCAAACGCGGCGTTGATAACGTATACGGTGGTACTGTTGCTCCGGCGGCGGCTGCTGCTGCTGCTGCCGCTGTGTCGCTTGGATCAATTTTGATGAGGATATTTGGTATTTCGGTGGCTTCGTTGACCGGCGCTGGTGCCGGTATGGTCAGCGTAAAGGGCAGTCCATCGCTGCCGTTTTGGCTCGGTATGGAGATCATGATATCATTAGAACTGGACGCCGTTCCATTGCCGCAGGCACCACCAGCAGCTAATACTCCGTTGCTAATGGGCAGAGGCGGTGGCGGCGGTGGTGGTGGCAGTGTTTCATCTGTATTATTGTTGCCGTTAGCACAATTGTTGCTGCTGCCGTTGGCATTAGCTGCAGAAGTTGTTACTGTGTCCATGCCATAGTCATCATCGTCGTCATCGTCCTCAGTGATGCCACAGAACTTCATTACATCGCCGAGATCAAGTTTGCCATTGCTGGCGCGTTGTATATGTGTTGGTGGTGGCGACGGCGACTTCACCCGCCCCATTTGCGCCTGTGGCGTTGGCGTTCGCGTTAGCGTGGACGTTGTAAGCGTGGGCGTGGCAGGTATTGCAATCTTTTGAGGCGTTGTTGCCGTTGGCGATGGCGCTGGCGTTGCAGCTGCTGCTGCTGCTGCTGGCGGCTTCTTTTTGCGGGGCCGAGGCTTTTTCTTTGGCTCCACCACGGTCTGTTGGTGCTGTTGCTGCTGCTGCTGTTGCGCCTGCTGCACCTGCGTCTGTGTCTGTTGCAACTGCTGCTGGAGCTGCTGTATCTGTGCCTGCTGCTGCTGTTGCTGCTGATGCTGCAGTTGTATGGTAGCCAAGGCCGCCTGCTGCTGTGGCGTCGGCTGACGCAGTGGCTCGGGCGTAACGGCCAGCGGCACATGCGCTGGCGAGGATTGGGTAAAGAGATCCGCAGTATTGTTACCGTTGCCACCTTGTGCTGCCCCTGACGCCGCTTGTGCTTGTTGCGGCGGCGGTTGCGGTGTCTGAAACGCTGTGGCAATCTGCTGCAAGTGAGCACCATTTAATTGATTCAGATTGATGGTGGCGCCCCCGAGTGTCTGCTGCAGCTGCGATATGGCCGCCAGACCGTTGGGCATTTGAATCTGGGCAATGCCATTGCCATTGGCTGCCGCCGCAGCGGCCAATTGCAGATTCTGCAACTGTGCTGCCACACTCTGGCCCAGCAGCTGTGTGTTTATGGTCGCCGTTGTTGTAAACGGCTGAGATCGGGGCGCTTGTGCGGCCAATGCCGCATGGAGACCGCTTAACTGTGTGCCGGTCTTGATGGCGCTTTGGAACTGGCCAGCGGCAGCTGTCTGATGGATTAGATTACCCTGCGACGATACTATAAATGTGGGTGTAGTGGCTGCCAGTTGCATTGTGGCGCCATTGGTGCCTACAATGCGCAACAGCTGCTGCTGTGCCGGCTGCTGCAGCTGCGGCTGTCCCCGCGAGTTCTGTATGACCAGCGAGGGCGTTGCCGTCAACTGGGGTGTAGGTGGACGCAGAATAAGCTGAACTCCTTGGGGATTCTGTTGCACCAGCACGGGCATTTGATTAAGCAGCAATTGCTGCGTCTGTGCTGTTGTTGCGGGTAGCAGAATTTGCTGCTGTTGCTGCTGCTGCTGCTGTTGGTTGTTGGCATTGTTTGAAGCGGCGGTAAGTTGTGCCTGCTGTGGCTGAGGCGACTGCGAGATCTGTGGCAGCTGTACATTGTTGTTGCTGCTGATATTTTTGCTTTTCGGCTGTTGTTGCAGCGGCTGGGATGTCAACTCCTGCTGCGGCTTGGGAAGAATCTGCTGTGGTGCTTTGCTCGTCTTTGTGTTGGCCGTGGACAACGCAATGCCTGCATTGCTGCTAAAACGTTGTTGCTGCGTATGATGATGTTGCTGCTGCTGATGCTGCTGTTGTTGCTGATGATGTTGTTGGTGTTGTTGCTGCTGCTGCTGTTGTTGTTGTTGTTGCTGCAGATGCTGCTGCTGCAACGCTGGCTGCTGCGTTGTGGCTATAATCTGACCCTGCGGTCCCTGAATAAACTGAAACACTTGCTGCGCCGTCTGCTGTTGCTGCGGTCCGCTGGTAATAGTAAACTGCTGTGGCAGCATCTGTACGGCCTGAGGCTGTGGCTGTGGCGTTGGCGGCTTTATTGCCGCTGCGGCAATGGCGCTGCTTGGGCTTGGTATAGGGCTATCCGCTATCAGCGGACTACTGCTCTGATAATGCTGAAACTGCGTCTGTTGCTGCTGCTGCTGTTGGTGTTGCTGCTGTTGATGTTGCTGCTGCTGCTGCTGTTGGCTCAACAGCGTTGTGGTGCCCTTTTTCGCTTGACCTTTTGGGCTACTAGCCACATTTGCTGTCGTAAACGAAATGGGCGTGCTGATTGCCGTTGCGTTTGGTTGCCCATAGCCGCCGGCTACTGTCGAGCAGATCGATGTTGGCGCCGCTGCGTTTGTGCTAAAGATTTGCTGCTGCAATTGCTGCTGCTGATGTTGCAGTTGCTGTTGCTGCTGCTGTAATTGTTGCTGCTGTTGTTGCTGCAGTTGCTGTTGCTGTCCAGTTCGTTTATTGCCCTTCTGCAAATAAACGTAGAGCATTAAAATCAAATATTAAAAATATTTTCAATACATATTTTATGCACATTTATGCCCGACATTATGAAAAAATATTCACAATTTTAATCTTTAGTTGCCATTAAAATAAGAAGCAACATTTTTTTCTTTTTTTAATTTAAATTAAATAGTCATTTAATAACTTTTTAAAAGAATTTTCACGTTAAAAAAAATGACTGAAACATTTTTAAATGTTATTTAAAAATCCTTTCAGAGCTCTTGCTTGAGTGTTCGAAGATTTTATTCTGCTCAAAAATAAACATTTTTTAAGATTTAAAAAAAAAAGAAGAAAAAATAAAGGAAATAAAAAAACAAAAATAAAAAACAAAAAAAAAAGGAGAAAAACAAAAAGTAAACGGAAAATAAATTAAGCAATTTTTATTAAGTGAATTTTTATATAGAATAAATTAAATTTATCTAATTAAATTGAGACTTTACAAATGCTTTCGCATGACTGAATATTTGCGCTATCATCAGTTCTGTTTATATCTATATATCTATATATATATATATATATAATTTATCCACTTTCGATTAATTACAAATAGATACTTTCTCCTTTATATTTGTCCTAAAATTTGAATTTGAAATAAATTCAATACAACAGAGAAAAATCTGAAATTTTTCAGTATTAACATTAAAACAAAGCCTAAGACTATTGTTAAAAATATCTACAAGAAAACTCTAATATTTTCTTCTGATATAATATCGATCCTAGTCCACTCTGAACTAACTATATTTTACTTTCAAGCAAACCCGGGAAACATCTATCTCCTGATAATTATTATATAAAATAGTAAATACCTTAACACAGATTTTGTTATGCTTCAAGTTAACTCTCAGTTATTGCATTACTTTTGTAATGAAGAGTTGGACAGGTAAATAAGTAAGCGTTTAAGCAATATAAATCTATTGTTATCAGAATGCTCCAATTTGATATGGGGCTGAGTTTATCTTATCATAGTTAAACGCAATGCAACTCAATCAAAACATACCTTATTCAGTTGTATATTATTGGAGCCGACAAGCGTGGCGTTTAGCTCATTTCCAATTGCATTATTATTGTGTCCACTGGCGGCGGCGGCAGCGGCAGCGGCGGCTATAAGACCGCCAGCTGTCACGCCAATGACCGTCGTGGCAGCGGCCGGTGACTGTGAGGGACTTGGCTGAAAGACAACGGTGCCGGCATTGGGACTGCCATTTGTGAACTGATGTATGGATTGTCGCCTGCCAGGCGTCGCCGCCTTGCGCTCCTGTAAATGTTAATTAATGCAAAAATAATTAATAAATATATAAAAATAAAAATATATTTAAATATACTTACGTGTTCCTGTTGATTACTGTTGGCGTTTAATGCGTTGCCACCGGCTACGAGCACCACATCCTGTGGGAATGGCGATAGCGATGGTGATGGTTGCAGGCGTGGACTAGCTGAGATCGATGGTGATGGACTGGGCGTCAGAAACGGACCCGGAGGAGACAATATTCCTGCAAAGAACACAAACACACACACAATTAAATATATATATAAGAAATAAGTGCACTAATTCATTGTATTTATTGGGCCACCATTGACCCACAAATGTCAGTGCTCAGGCGTGTTTATTGCCACCAAGTATCGGGTATCTAAAAGAGGGGCAGGAGCACAAGTTGTCCATAATGAACACAAGCCAGAGAAATAAACATCGACAACCATTTGGGGGCCAGCAATCTTGTACGTGACCAAAGCGCAACTGTATACATGCGATACTAAGAACGTTATACACAGCAAGCAACAGAGTATCTTGCAGATACACATTCACTGTCAGGCAAACACACACACACACACACACTCTCTTCTGTAAGTGGGTAAAATTGCGCGCCATTTCAAAGTTGTTTATTTTGCGAGCTCGAGCGCTTCAATTTGCCGCCGGGCTGTCCCCCACACCCGCAATCCTGCCCTCTTTGTGCATACAAAACGAGGCAAGTTAGCACAGTTCCAGGCACCAAAACTCAGCTGAGAAGGGGTAAGCCCCCGCCCCTCAACTCAACACCACCATCCCCCCTCCTCATCACAGTCACATATTTGGCCTGGCCTGGTACGGCTCGGCTTGGCTTGGCCAGGCTGCGAGAGTCCAACAAAAACAAACCAGTTTCATTAGTGCTTTAGAGAGTTCTTTGCACTTCTTCATTTTCAAAATTGCTCTGCACTCTTCTAATATACCCTGTATGCGTTAGAAAGTGTATTAAGGGGTATAATGCAATTATATGAATAGAAATGCAAAGGTAAAGGATAGTTTTTAAGCCTGTAGTATAAATAAATACAAGCTATCCAATTAAAAGATTTAAAAACAAGAGAGACTTAAAAAAATAACAATTTATTAAGATTTAAATATTTCTTTTATTAAATATATTGTATAAAAATTACGATAAAATAATTTTCATTTTTTAAATTTTTTTTTTTATTCTTTTCTTTTTGAATTAAAAGTAAAAGAAATTTATCAAGTTTTATTTAAAAAATAAATAAAAAAAAATATATTCTGCGACATTTGTTTAAAAAATTAAAAATAATAATTAAAATGTGGTTTTAATAGTCAAATTAATTAAAAGTAAAAGGAGTTTATCAAATTTTATTTCAAAAACTAATAAAAAAAAAAAAAAGATATTCTGCAACATTTATTTTACAAATTAAAAATAATAATTAAAACGTGATTTTTATAGCCAAAATTAGATTCTTTGGTATACTTTATTTATTGATTTATTTAGTTTAGATTTAATATGACAATCTCTAATAAAAACACTTTAAAAGTTACTCAACTAGACAGATATTCTCTTATATTTGCAGGGTATCTGCTACTCGCTTACTGTGGCTTTAGGGTACAATCTTATTTGTGTTTAGTTCTTTATGTATTTTGGATGGAGTGTTCTTGTTTCGAGCTTGATTCAAAAATATTGGCCAACAGTCGTTTGGTCTTAAGACATATTTATACAGGTCCATTGTGGTTTATACATCAGTTTATATATTGTATTTAAGCCAACTAAATTACTCGATATGTCGAAATACTTAGGAGCTGTTTAAACTGTTTGTTGTTTTAGCTTTTCTTAAATTTAGTTATTCCAAGAGTACCATGATCAAAAGCGAATACTGAACATCTTGTAAAGGAAGTAATAAAATGCTCATAGTATTATATAATATAGTATTATATAATATAGTATTATACTAAGTATGTCATAAATAACACAAAAGAAGTTCTATATCGTGATAATCACAATTATCGATATTAAAAATAAAATACATCTAAATTATTCCGCAAATCTTTTGTAACAATAAAATTTAAATATGAGGAATTTAAAATTTGGCCAAAATTTTATTTAATTCATTACATAAATGTTTTATTTATGACTTTATTTTCACAGGCACTTTTTAAAAGATTAAATATAAAATCACATTTTTTTTTAATTTTACTAAAAATAAATGCAAATAAAAAATGAAAAAAAAAGTCTATTAAGTAACTAAAGATTTAATTAAAAGTACAATAATTTATATTCAAAGCTTAGCGACACATTTAAAAATAAAAAACTCTTGCTTTTTGTTTTAGTTTACAATAAAAAATATTTTGAACAATTTTCTTTTTACTATGTGGCAACACTGGTTTATTTTGTCAACAACAACGATGCACATAAAAAAAAAGAAATTTGATTCAGCAAAACTGAACAAAAAAAAAATCCTAAATTCAAAAAGCGCAGTGCATAAAACTGACCACATAAAAAAGCGTAAATATTTAAAATGACACGTGAATAAGCTGTCATATTGCTGCTTAACAGTTGTCCTATGCCAAAACCCTATTTTAGGGGGAAAAACACGGGAAAAAAAAGTTTTGAATGCACGTGCTGGCGCTTATTAAAATCCGCTTTAAAATATATATGTGTGTATATAGTATAACTAGGAGAAGGTGTGTGTGTGTGTGTCTAAGGTAGTTTTTCGATTAAAAGTTCAACATTGTGGCCAGCAACAATATGTTGCAACTGTTGTGTTGCTTTTGTGGTAGCAAATTTTTATATATATTGTTTAGAAAATGAAATGAAAAACCAACAACAAAACAGATGAAAACATGCACAAAAAATAGAATTTCCATAATACCAAGATGGTATAGAGATGCTGAGAGTCTGCCCAACATTAATTTGCATACGGATAAAATAGAGCAGGCAAGCGTAAGACGCCGGAGAGGCATAGGTCGGGAAATGGCAAATGGGTAGAACACGGTGGGGCATTGGCGCGAGGGGGGCCAGGCAACAGAGGCAGACACAAAAGCCGCACAAAAAATGAGGAATTACGAATAAGATGGCAACAGAAAACAAGTAAGAAATGTGTGCAAAGGGGAAATTTCGACAGCAATATACTCTATACTATATTTTAAGCATTTACAAATAAAATATTTTTAATGTCATCTGTGAAGTGGCTCTCATATCAATAATAATAAGTACAGATTGATAATTATTTTAAGAATTTATTCAATATTTATTTATATATCAACTAGCTCTTCCGGCGTGCATTGCTCACAAAAAAAAAAGAGGAAAAAAATAGCAATCTAATTATATTCTACTGGGGTATTAAGTATGCTCTAGCTTAGATTTTTTTTTAAATTTTCAAATGCATTTTCCACCCACTTTCCGATATACTTTGAAGAAAAAAATGTTCGATATAATAAAAAGCTTCAATCAAAATTACAGGCTTCTAGCTCCTGCCGTTTGACCCGCTCTTGAATCGCCCATCAGTCAGTTTGAACACTTTTATATATATCAATAAAATATACACTTTTTTAATTTCGAAAACAGAGTATAAACACGGCAAGACAGCATAGCGAAGGCGTAGGATAAACGAGCATAAGCATCAAAGCAGCAGTCTCTCTTTACCACGTCTCCAACAAACATATCCAACACCGTCAATTCTTGTTGTCAGCGATTCGAATTGAGGCATGAGCTGAGGCCCAAAGCTAAGACCCCCCGTCTGCTCTAACTTGATCTCTGTTCGGAGTCTGGTCTGCTGTGTGTATGTGTGTGTGTGTGTGTGCGAGTGTGTAGCCATTGCCGCCATTATCGACAGCAAAACAAAGCATAAAAGAATTTAACAAGCACCTCCCGAACGTTTACAGCTGCCCCGGCTAGCAGCAGCAGCGGGAGGGAGACGACGCTGTCGCCTCTCATCATTCAGGATGCACAAACATATATACAAATCCACACATTATCATCATCAACATCATCATCATCATCATCTTCGTCCGCTTACTATGAAATTGTCCTGGCAACGTTTGAGTTGTATATATGTACATAAATATTTTTGGGCACTGTGCACAATAATTTTCGTTATGGCCAAAGCTCAAGAAGCTGTGCAACAGCAAGAGTTAGGGGTAAAGGGGAAGGCTGGCTGTGCAGGGAAATGTGGAATAAATGTTGCCAACAGCAACGAATATCAAAAGCCTCGCCGCGTGTGCTCTCAATAACAATAAGTGTATGAATATACATCGGGATTATATAGACAGCTAAATGCGTATATAATCATATTTATATCGCATGCCTAACAGTCTGTTGTATAAGTATACAGCAAACTCTATTGTATTAACCAGGTTTAATAGATTAAAACATTTAACAGCGTGTTCAAAACATTGACAGTTTAGTTTAAATATTGATTTACATATTTATTAACTTTGAATACATGAAAAGTAAGTACTAAATCATTTGTGATTGAATATTAATATTTGTAATTTAAAATGATTTTACAAAATAATAAGAATAATAGTACTTTGGGAATTAAATATAGATTCTATTTCCGAATTTCGAATTTGTTTTAAAAATAGTTGAGATGCAGGTTCAGCTAATTATATTCAATATACCATCTCTCAACTATAATTAATATTTTATTTATAAATTTGAAACAAATTTGTTTATCTCTTTGACAACCGTCTCAAAGCAGTCCCAGTACAGTCAGGCAAATAGTCATCGTACAGACAGTTAAAAAAGCGAATATACACGTACCTAGAAATCAATAGACATATATCTGTATACTTCAATATAAGTAAGTATATATGTTTGTACATATAACAAAAACAAAACGTAATTTCATGCTAAGCAAAACCACAAACGCAACTGGCGCACAAAAAAAAAAAATAATAAATCCAAACCGCTCAAGAGCAAAGAGAAAAACAAATTTATATGATAAGCATAAATAATAATTTACACAAAGTCGAAATTAAAATACGCTTAAGGATTTAATTAAATGCAATTAAACAATTATAGTTTGTAATTGATATAAAATCGCTTTTAATTTAATAAAAATAATTGTACATAAAACTTAATAAATTAAAGGAAAAATTGTGGAAAATATAATTTAAATATTCTCAACTACAATGCCATCTAATAAATGCAAGTTTGCGTAATTCCAAAATTTGTATCTGCATCTGTTAGATACTCGGAATTATAGCACGTGATATTTTGTACTTTCTCTTTGAATACATTTTCCTTAGAATTTGTTACAAATTTAGCGACTTATCCGCATACAATTCATGGTAATAGAGTATAAAAATAAAAAATCGAAAAAAAATATGTACACTTGATATGCACGTACAAACGTACTGAGATGCTCAAAAGTTTGGCTAACCGAGACGCAGATGAACGCACGGATACACGACGAATGGTTGCATGGATGGCTGAATGGTTGAATGGATAGATGGATAGATGGTTGGATGGTTGGATGGCTGGATGGCTGGATGGATGGATGGATGGATGGATGGTTGGATGGATGGTTGGTTGGATGGTAGTTAACTGACTGCCCGAATGCATGTCGTCCTGCCTCTGTGTGTTGCCTGGTTGCCTGGCAGCCATCTACTTGAGTGTCTGGTGCAGAGAACAGAGGCATCGTTGACTGGAGGCAGGGCCAGATGTTGCCACATTATTTTGCATTTTGTGCAGAAGCAGAAAAAACTGAGCCAAGAAGTTTGTGGCAGGAGGAGGGACAGAGACTCGAGTCAAACGGCGGCTGGCGCGTTGCGAGAGATGAATCCTATTTACGAGGCAGGCACACACAACTCTTGACTGACTGACTGTGTGTGTGTGCATGTATCTGTATCTGTGTCTGTGCATCTGTTCGAGTATCTGAAAGTTCGCTCTGTGTGCGCCGCTTTGCTGCCTGTCAAAGTCAGTAAAAATTTTGTCGGTTGAAGCGCTGGCAAAAAAAAAAAAAAAATATAAAAAAAATAGAAATGTAAACTGCAAAGGTAATGGAAAGTGTAGTGCGAGTAGTTTTATTTATTTTTTATTTTCTTTTTTGCATTTTGTTTGTACTACGACCCCCGCTTTACCATCAGTCCTGGCATTCCTATCCTTGGGTCCACTTTTTAGGCGGCGGTTGATATTTTCAGCTTGCCTTCAAGGCATTTGGCTTGTTAAGCAGAAAAATTGAATTAAGCTAAATGCGGCAAGGAGCGGCAACCAAGAGGAGTAAAAAAAATATAAAAAGAAAACAGATATATATATAAAAACACACAGATACTGAGTTATAATGCTAATGGTAAAGGCAACTTGAACGCTCCGCACAAAAGTGTTGCTGTATGACGATTTTGCTTCATTTTATTTCCTTTTTAGGTCGGCAAGTAATTTAATTATGCATTTTTTACTCAACTTCAACTGTATTAAAAAGGAGTTTTGCAACAACAAAGTGCATAAATGAATCATAGTAAGTACTAGTATATACAAATTGCTCGGCAATGGTGTATAAGAACCGAAACTGATGTTTTTCTAGTAAATTATTAAATAAACTAGAGCAGCTTTTTGAGCTGCGCGTGTATTGGTGAGCTTTTAAAGCTCCCTCGATCGCAGTGCCGAAAAAAGCTTTAGAAAAAGTATTTTATTTAATATGAATATGTTGTATGTGTGAAAAGCTTCAGTTAAATGATGATTGTGTTTCTTTCTTTTTTGAATATTATATTAGACTTTAAAGTGTCTGAGTAATTTGCAAATTATATTTCTAAATGTCAAAACCAATTTTGACAGCATTCGTATTCGTTTCACTGCAAAAAGTTTTCAGTCTCTCATGCCTGCAAGTCTACTTATACTATATATTATACAATCAGGTCTCTTCTCTCTCTCTCAGTTTCAGTTGTGAATTTCAAAGAATATGCAGCAAAAAATTGTTTATTTATATGCAAGCGCACAAAATGAAACATATACACAAGAATACTCCAGATAGAAGAGCGACAATGTTATTCCTGTTGTTGTTGCCGTTGGCTGCTAATGGGAACAGCCACGGAGTTGGGTTACGGAACCGTGTCTGGAGTCAGGGAGTCCGAGAGTCGAGATGAGTCGTAGTTGGGGTTTTTTTGAGTCCACCTTATGGCAACTCTGTTATGCTTTCGCATGTTTTATTCGTTCTCTTTTTAGAGTGTGTGTGTGTGTGTAGCGTCTTTGTTGTTTCATTTATTTGGTTGACTGGCATAACCTCTGCCTCGCGGCTCCCAGTCAGCTCCTACCTCATACCCCGCAGACGCTAAGTAGGAGCCGTTGTAGAGCTCTCAGTAAGCAGAAGAGACGACTCGACTCGACTCAACTGCCTGCTCTGTGCCTGGCTGCTGCTGTTTCTATTGTCACATTCTGTAACAATAGCAAAACGAAGGAGCAACCGCCAGACAGACAGACAGACAGACTGCCAGACCGACACACCAGGCAGCCGTGTGACAATTCGACCCCAAAAGGACCAGGCGCAGACCAGAGGAAGGCGGGCATAATAACAACAACAACAAGGAGTATAATTCTTTTTTTTTCTGTTTTGTCGTCCTGGAGCCGTCGTGTGTATGAACTGTTGATGGTGTTATGGCGATATGTCGCTGACTACGGACTACCGACTATTACCACAGTTCAAGTCTTGCTCCGAGTCGCGTTCCGCAACGTCCCTGTTCCTGCTCCTGCCCCAGCTCTGCCCCGACACGCCCCAAAGTTTATAAGCAGCAGCAACATACAAAAATGTTTGTGCAAAAACAATGCAATGGCTGAAAGGTTGGCTAGCAGGCAGGCAGTTGGGCCAAAACAGGATAGTCTCCGTTGGCCAAAAACAGCAGCAGCAGCAGGGAGAAGGCACAAAAAAAAAGGCACCGAGAATGGATAAAAATGAAATAAAAATCGATAAGTGTAGGCACGTTTGAATGGTCGCTTGGATGTGGATGCGAATGTATCGTTATTGTTGTTTGGGCTAATGAGAGAAGTTGCGTGAGATTCTCGCTCTCTGTCTCTTTCTCTGTCTCTCTTTATTTCTTTTCTATGCTGTCCCTTGTTTTCCTTTCTTTGAAATTTTGTCCACTTGGCTATACACCTAATATATATATATATATACACAATCCATTCATCCACCCACATACTCATTGACAATTCTATTTATGTGATTTACTACGTCAATAATTAATTAATTATGTTACTTATTGCTAATTAGACGCATTTTTAATACAACATTTTAACGAGATAATAATATGAAAAGGCAAAACTTAACTTCCATTTTTATAAAGGGTGTTGCATTTTCCGGTCTCTTTTAAAATGAAAGGATTCAAGATTTAAATAATCTCGCGAAAATGCTCAGAACATCTATACCAATAGATATATCATATATCTAACCAATTTTGATTAGATTAGTTGAGTCAGAAACATAACAAAAATAGAAAATTTGTTTAGAAAATTGGATTGAAAACCAATAAAAAGAAAATTTTCTATACTTATACTTACTTATTTTTTACCAATCAAAATTTCAATTCAAAAGTGTGTACACATTTCATGTTCAAATCCGGCCGTATATAGTTCTCGTATATCCCAAAACTAGGTATAGTCAGTAGTGAAAAATGTAGATTTTGCAATCTGCCTTAGATAAAAATATATTCAGACTATCGAGACTTTACCCACTGAAAATTAATATTATATAATATACTTTAAAAAAATATGTATAATTAAATATAATATATTTCTTATCAAGTTTATCAAGTGAAAACTATTAATTTTTCTATAATTCTTCAACTGACTTTTCATCAATATCTGGCTCCACATTTTCATTATGGAAATTCGTAAATAATTTCAATATCTCTAGGGATGTCACCCTTATATTAAGTATACCACATGAAAGCCGCAGACAAAGCGCATTTAATGGTTGGCAATTTACCGACAGGCCGAGGAGACAACAACAACAACAAAAAAGGACAAACAGGACGCAACATTCAGTCAACGCAATTAAAAAATGTTGCCTTCGTTTGTCCTTCCTCTCTCCCTTCCTCTATCCGGCACTTTTGAAACGCTTAATGCCTGGCAACGAGAAATGGCAACTGTAAAACACTCGAGCCAAATAAGTCATGTCTCGAGTGTTGTTGAAATGAGTTTGAGTTTCAATTTTTCTACCCCAGGTGAGTGGGACACACGCAAATTGCTGGCGGGCTGTCGATGACACCACATCATTATCATCATCATCAAAGAACACACACATAACAAAATAACACTCAAAAATGTATTCATTCATTCACTTTTAGTTGGCCGATTAGCCTAATTACATTCAGCAATTACTGAGTTGAAAATAAAGCTAAAAGCAACTCAACTCTTTCACTCTGAACAGAATAATTTGATTTAAGCCATTTGTTCAATGATTTTATTTAACTTATTCAATTGTTTGATTTCTTAATGAGCCACAAGGTACAGTGTTACACAGTTGTTAAATATACACAGGTTTATAAAATTGTTAAATTAATTTATTTACAAGCAAATTTCGTCATTTAAACTGGCAATTATATTAAAAAAAAAATTAAACTTCAAAGTAAAGTGATCTTTTACGAATTTTAATTAACTTTATGTTTAAAATATATAACAAATATATTTAAAAAATTTAAAATGTATTTTAAATCAACAACTAAGCCAACTCCAAACATTTTTAGACAGTTTTTAAAGCAGTTTTATGTCGATTTAAAACATATTTAAATGGGTTTTATACCAGTATATAAATATCCAATAATTATCGATAAAAATCGAGTTTACTGTTTACTATCGTTACTTTCGATTAATTCAAAGTTTTACAAAAAAAAAAAAATGTTGCTCTAAAACAAATATATTAATTTATTGAAAATTTATTACTGTTTTGTATAAAAATAAATCCAAAATTAATTTTTTTTTATTAAATTTCAGTTTTATATTTTATTAAAACTCAAAATAATGTGATTAAAGATATTTATTATATATTCTTCTTTATTGTATTTTATTCTTTATTAAACTATTATTAATTTAGTGTTATCCACCTCATAAAAGGTTCAAAAAAACCCCTAAAAAAATTCACACACAATACGAAATTATTGTAAATAAAAATTAGATTAAAACCTAAAAAATATCGCATCACAACAATGTTTGACAGACTACTTAACTGATTGATTTGCTCAACTGTAATCCAAATCGTTATTAATGTAATTGAAAGGGTTGTGTTAAATTGGATAAACAAAAAGGTAATTCTGAATAGACATCACAAAATAAAGCGTCAATTGTATTTGCATATTCAAGAACAACATTGGGGCGTTGCCAATCAAATTAATTTAGTTTATGCATTTTACGTAGCTCATTTTGCAATTGCCTCCGGCAACATTTTGTTGTTGACGCCTTTGAATTCGACAGACGGACCTTTTATATATACACAAATATTACAACGCTAAGTTGAAGACGCATTAAATATGCATTAAATGTCCATGGGAAAAGTGGCAACTGATGTTAACGGCCTGACAATAAATGCTCTGACATTACCAAAGCCAAAGGCAATTCGACAATGTACTTATTTATAATTAATCAATACGCAATAGTATATATACTAAATACTAAGAAAAAATACTTTCGGGTATGAGTCATAGTTAGTAAAGCCCAAGTCAACTTTTGTCAGTTAAACATTTGTCAAGTCATATAGAACATACGTATATACAATATTACACATACGAGCCGTGTGACTGCCAAAAAAAATAAAATTGAAAATCATCATGCTAGTAGGTGCGAAGTGATTGCCAGAGCTTTAAAAATATATATATGTATATATATATATATGTTTATATGAACCACAAACAAGCAGCCCACACCTAACCAGAGCTAAAACCACACAACCACAACTGCGAGAGGTAAACATATTTATGTACCTATCCACTACATATGTGGTGTGTGTGCGTGTGGGGCATGCAACTTGTTTCCTATCACTGGCCGCATTCAAATGGCAACGTCATTAGCACATCACGCTTTATTTTGCAAACGAGCTGTTAAAGATTTAATCTCCTTGTAGCGATTTCTATCAAGTTATTTCTATGATAATTATATTAAATTATTAAGTTTCTTTAATAAAAATAAATTTTATTTTTTTACAGATTTTTTTTTTATTATGAATATATTTAAATTTTTAAATTAAAATAGAATTAAGCTTGGCTATAAAATCTGCACCAATTAACACGTTCTTTTATTGATTCTTCCCATGGCAACTGTGAGATAAAATAATAGTTCGAATTATATCAAATTTAAATACTAAATTAATCAATCAAACTTATCCATAAAGTTCTAATGACATTATCTAAGCGGCTATTGCTGCTAGTCACAAATCTAAATAATATGTATGTAATTTAAGAAGTCTGATTGAATGCGTTGCACATTATTTCATGATAAAATTAAAATACCCTCTTTTGCAAGGGTATAAAGACTAAACAATCACACAGCAGACAAAATTTTATGGCCATTTGAAAAGGGTCTTCTGGGTCTGAGCGTAGAGCGTAGGCGCTTCTCATCTGGTTTTTCTTTTATTTATTAAACATGTTTAAACATGTATTTATTGAAAGTTGTTAGATGATATAGCATGAAATTGAGATAAATTTGAGATTTGTATCAGTTATAAAATTGTATAAAAAAATACTTTGATACACGATAAATTTTTTGGTAAACTTTTCGAATCATATCATGTTAGAAAATAGCTATAAAAAACATTTATGTTGTTTGATAAATTGTCAACACTATTAATTATAAGCTATTGAAGTTTTGCCAGTCAAACAAATATGTTTTTTTTTATTATTTATATTTCTTGTATTGTATCAAAAAATTCAAACATTCTCATATCAACACAAATATTATTTATTTTTTATTATAATTTCCATTGCATTGTTTTACTTTTGAATATATATTTATGCTATCATTTCTGATTTCTATATAATCTTTATATCATTTCAAAGTTTAACTGAACATTTTTGAACTTTATTAATAATAATAAAATATCAATTCAGTAGTAGCTCAGTTTAACCAAAAGTAACAATTTTTTCAGAACGTTTATTGAATACAAAATTCATAATTTCCAATCTTTTTCTACTTTCTGCTGCACTTCAAGTGCTGTTGAAATATTAAAAAAAAAAAACATGCAAATTGCCTATCACATTTCCACAGCCAACAATGCCAACAAAAACATCAAATTGCCGCCTCTTGACATCGATTTAATATGTCCAATCAATTGTAGTCTGTGGTGCCTGTCATTTCATGAATATGAAACCACTGACGCCGCCTTCAACTCAATAAAAATAAAAATTGATGTAAACCAAAGCGAACGAGCCACTAACATGGCCAGAACTGAAGCCAGCATATTATTGGGCTCAAATGAAGCGCAGGGCCCCACGGCGAGCAGAGAACAACAACAACAAAGTGTGAACAAAAAGAAGAAAAAGTAAAATCGAACAACAACAACACGCACTTAAAAGCAAAAGACCACAACGACATCAAAGCACATGCACAGGTATCTAATGGATACAAGTAATGGACAGAAGACAGACGCTATAGCTACAGATACTCGTACTTTTGAGAGGTGCGCTTCAAGCGACCATTTGGCTCACGAATATGTATCGTATCTAGATAAAATACACACACACAACAAGGCGACAACAACAACGTGCAAGAACGGAGAAAAAAAAAATGTATCTACATCTTATTTGTTTTGCTTTTCCGCGGCGGAGGCAACTGTGGGGGGCTGTGGGGCTGTGAGGGTGGGTGTGGGAGCAGCAGAGACTATGGGGTCACACGAGCGCGCATTTCTTCACAATTTACGTCGTCGTCGTCATCGACATGCCTCTTGCTGCTGCTGCTGTTGTTGTTGTTGTTGTTCTTGGGCTATCTGTATCTATATGCATATGTATATGTATATCTCTGTGTTTGTATGTAGCGCTATATTGACGTATCTGTGTATATTCCTATAGACAACAACAACAACAATATCCAAACATCATTTGCACGCGTGCTCTCTCCCACACACGCACGTTGTTTATACTAGAAGTTTATGAAACAAGGCTGCCTCGGTTTGTAAGTGGAGGGAGGGAGGGAGGTAGAGTGGTGGGGCATCTCTGAGATACTCACTAAATATTTGCGGATAAATGGTGAAAATTTTGACTGCTTTTTATGCACTCCACAAACACGAATAAAAATTTATTTTATTATTTGCTTTTATATATTTTATAAAGCCTTTTGCATTTTATTCTTTCTTTCTTTTTTTATGGTGTTTTGTTTTTGGCACTTTTCTTACACTTGCACACACAGATACGCGCGCGCGCTTTATTCTCAACCAAGCTAAGCAATCAATTCATTAATTTATGTTATCAAATTTGTATATGGCATTTCCCGACGGTCCCGAAACAAACAAGATATGCCTTAAAACTTTATTGCTTGGAGGAGTTGGCGACAACAAGGTGTAGGCTAGAGGCGATATGAGACGAGACAACGA
Source organism: Hirtodrosophila alboralis (assembly GCA_035043045.1). NCBI lineage: Eukaryota > Metazoa > Arthropoda > Insecta > Diptera > Drosophilidae > Hirtodrosophila > Hirtodrosophila alboralis. The sequence continues at coordinate 33,804 of JAWNNH010000678.1, read as the reverse complement.
TATAAGTATTCATTGCGACCCCGGCACGTACGTAAGACTAGTCGCGGCGAAATCGCACAAAACATTTTTATATCCCTACAGCGGTGGTCCTCGTCGATGTCCTCGTTGTGCTTCGCGTAATCGTCTCCGTCGTCTCCTTCGTCGTCATCGTCGTCGTCATCGTCATCGTTATCGTCAGTTGTTGTTGCTTCGCGCGCGCCGCAAAGAATGAGAAGAAAAACTCAGCGCGCGACTCAAGCCGAAAAACAACAGAGCGCCAAAAATACAAAAAATACAAAAAAAAAAGTGGGAAGAATATAATGAAGGAAAAAATACAACAAAATGTGAGAGCGAACTCAGAGAGCGCCACAACTACTCGCCGAAAGAAGAAACAGAAAGAAAAATTGAAACGAAACGAAACGAAACGTCAGCGAGATGAGGGCTGTGCACAAAGGTGGAGGGAAACGTGTGCGGTGCACCAAACACGTAAAATCACTTAGTACCTCGGAAGAGCGCAGCACAACATAATACAAGAGCACAAAACCAGAGCAATAGCAACAACAACAACAATAATAATTGTGATGGCCGGACACAGAGTTGCCAGATTGAATTGATGGCCATACAATAAAACAGCATTTGCTAACTGTTCTCGATAACAGGTGGTAGCTCTGTTTTTTTGGCATTTATGTTAATTTCATTTATTATGTAGACTTACTTGACAATGATAAGTTGCATAATTTATGGGACATTGCATTATATTAATCCCTTTATATTAATTTGTTGTTAACAATTGTTTACCTGCAAAGAAAAAAATGTAAATTTATTAACTATTTGTGGATAGCAAGTGTATATGAAATAGGTGATAATAAAATAAAACTTTGTTTAGTTAATTAATTAAATTAATTATTATACACACTCTAATTGATCGGTACGAGCCAACTAATTTCCATCACCACATTTGACCCAAAATATACAGACATAAATTGAACTCCCAAGGCGATGGGAAAACTCTTACTCTCTCACACAAAAGTGTCAGAAACTGCACACACTGCAAGACACTTCATAAATCAAAAATTTCAAACAAAAACAAAAATCTGGCAACATTCCGAGGCACACTCACAAAATATGTCAAAAGTTACAAGTAATCGCATAAGTAGCCAAGCCAAAGGCTGCCAGTAGACACACACACACACACAAGCAGAATAACAAAGGGAAAGTTAACGGACAAACTTGACGTTGTCGACGCAGCTTAATTTTCATGATTTTTCCATTAACTCCAACAACTACTTGAATGTGGCGCTCTCAGCAGCTCCACAGTTCTCTTGCAGCGTCATCTATCGGTCAGAAATGCTTGGCGCTGTATTTCATATCGGAATCGTGTGGGAGGTGAGGGGGCAGAAAAAAGTTGCCCAAAATACAAGCACGTGAATGTCAGGCGTTGTAGTTAGGGTAAAACAACGATAACAAGAAGATAGCTAGGTGAGAGCAATGAGAGTTGTACTTACTCAAGAGAGCACACACTCTCTCTACAAAAATAGCGAGAGAGAGAGAGAGGAAACTCAGGCGCAGCCACACCACCATCATTGAGTGTTAAGGATACAACAAAAAGCAACCCTCAACAAGACTAAGCGAACAATAGTACATGAATCAAAATTGTAGTATGTATGGATATGGATTATTATAAAAATGGGGCACACAAATTATAAGAGACCTAAGAAGGGGGGAGAAAATATGCGACGAAAAAAAAGAAGAAAATAGACGACATCATATAAAGTTTTAGGTGGTGGTCTTATTACAAACTCACTAAACAATAGCGTAAAAACTGTTCGACATGCATATGAATATAAAAGTGCATATTACTTGAGGTACTATATTGAAGGGGGAGGCACGCGATGCGGGTCAGAGAGATGCAGTTATCAGCCAAGAACAACAATAACTTGAAGTTGCAAAGAAATACTTAGTATCAAGTGTTATGTACACACATAAAGTGTGAAAACCACTTTGATAACTCATTAAAAATATGTTACAATTGCAACCCCTTCTTAATCCACTCGATCCACTGTGCAACACTGCTATTTAATGTTTTGTTATATGCTAGCTCCTTTTTTCGTATCACAAATCAGAAATCAAACAAAAGTTCTCGTTTAAACATTTGCCTGCTGTGTAAATATTTCAACGCTATTCAATCAAAATGCAATTAACACATTTACATGAATACACAGCGTGTGTATATATCTCTCTCACAAGATAAACTATCACAATATAGTCAATAATGCCAACAGCATGACAAGGCAAAAATGTTACCAAAGACAGACAAAATATACACCTTGATTGTTGTGCATTGTTGTTGTTGCAGTCGCTACAGATTATTGTATATTTATAAGGTGCATATGTACATACATATATGTATATATCAATAACCGCATCTTTGAATCGACATTAACAAAGTCGAACATAAAATACAAACGTTTCAATTGAATGCTCCCGGCAATATAATTTGTAGAAGTTTGATTTTTTTGGTTTATATTTTAAGGATATTTTTAGCATATTTGATTTATGAAATATTGAATAAGTACAGTACGTATACGCAAATGACAACAAGAATTATCTAGAGGCTATTTCATACAGCTTAACTAACAATCAGATTGGCAAGGCTGTAGGTTCTTAAGTTCCCTGTAGAAGTAAATAAAAAGCACACCGAGAAAAATATTCATTCTAAAATTGCCGCAATTCTGACCATATATTCAAAGGCTTAAAAAGGGTGCAGAAAATCGTCAATAAAAACAAAACGCAAAGCAACAAAGATAATATCACAAAGCCAACGATGCTGACCAGTAACCAAATATCAAATAAATAAAAAAAAAGTGCAAACGCCAAAGGCAGAAGAACCAGTACAACATAAAGAACCAAAAACAACAAATGCAACTCTCGCTCTCGCTGCTCTCGTTCCAATGCCATTTGACTCTCCGTTGCTCAGTGAAATGCAAATGCAAAACGGTGGAAATAGCGAAACAACAAACATGGCGTATAATATTTCGATATGCCGCTTTGTTGTTGTTTAAAATATTATTTTGTATTTTGTTATTAAATAGTATTGTGGTCGTTACTCAATGGACAACGTTTGGCAGCGCGACACGTACATGTATTGTATGTATATATGGGTATGTTTGTAGAGAGGAAATCAATGTGACCAATTGGTAAAATCTGTAAAATAGGTTCACTTTTAGCTGCCGCTTACGGGCTTAGAGTCATCCAGTTAATGTTGAGAGGGAGGGAGGGGAGGGTACAGGGAGATTTAGTATTCGCTGCGTTGACAATTTTGCAAAGTGTTGCTGCCCTGATAAGCAGCGTACATGAAAGGGGCGAAAAAGGGGAGCGCGAGAAGGTGCGTGACTCAGCAATGCGAACGTGACTGTCTGCAATGGGCTGTCATTTTCTGTCTAAGCGTTATTTTATTTAACACCATTAATTTAATAGACATGCAAGGTTGCCAAATATAAAATAAAGAATATTCACGCCTATGCAGTACAATTTATTCCTTGCTAATTTTCTTATTATGGTTATATCTGTATTTTGGTAAGTGTTATGTAAATGTTATGTCTATGTTATTATCCTGATATGTCCATGTTATGTCTATGTTATGTCCATGTATTGTCTTTGTTATGTCTATTATGTTATTATCATGTCTACGTCATTTTCAGCTTGTTTTCAAGTTTTTCAATATAATCTTTAATTTTAAATTAAAAAATACATAATAAAATAATATGCATGTAAACTAAAAATTTATATAATAATATTTGCTTAATTATCAAAAATCTATTTATTTAAATTCTCTGAATGTTACGTCAACTGAAAAAATAAATCAAGTTTGCTTTAATTCATTTAAATTAAAAACTCAATTTTTTATTGCTCAATTTAGACGCTCATTCAGATAAATGCAAACTTCTCATTATGTCTGGCCTGGCCACTTGACACCAAGTGGAACAACAACAACAAAAAAACCACATTATTATCATCATCATTATTATTGTTATTATTACCGCATAATTTGCTCGACCCCTCCATATGGCAATTAATGCAAAACTTGCATTTAATCACATCACAAAACGACGCCCGATGCAATTTCGTGCCGATTTGCTTTAATGAATTTGAACTGAATATTGCTGTGAAATTGAGATTTCCTTCTCGAGTGCAATTAAAATTAACTTCAAATGATGCCAAATGAAGCCCGAAGCGTATTTTAGGGTGAGTAGAAATACATACAAATATTAAACAAAGTTGAACTGACCGCCAGATGAAGGATCCCTTAGCTTTCAAGTCGCACTCTCGGAGAGGTACATAGCTACAATTCAACTTCTCCAGCTGTGTTTCTCAATTTATTCAACTAATTGACATACATATGTACATATATATCTATACTACAGTCTAGCCAAGTGTGCTTCAAATGCAATCAATTGATATATTTTAGACTGGTCTCATGAAAAACCTGAGCACTTTGCTAATGTTGCATGCAACACACGAAACGACATTTGTGACTTTAAAGTCCATTACAAATTGTTAACTTGTCTATGTTATTACATTCTCAAAATGTGCTACAAACATGAGCATACCAAATTTATGAATTTTTGAGGACATTGTCCTTTTATTTACGGCTTTCAAAAAAGGCAAGAAAGAAGAGATTACTTGAGGTGAAATGATTTGGTCCCTGGACAAACATTCAAAGTTATAAATCTTCTCAAACTAAGACTGAAAACTCGACACATTGTTCCTATTGCAACACTACATCATTTCTGATTTTAAGCAAATTTTACCAAACTACAATTATAATAAAAATTTTTTAGGAAAAAAAGGGTTTTAAATTAAAATGTATTTAACCGATTATTTCCATGACAACTATAAGAGTTATTGTATTAAGAACGTTAAATTTTAATAAAATTTCGTAAATTAAAAAAAAAAATAAAAATAAAAAATTATATATAAATATAAAGAGCCTAACAAACTAAGGTCACCAAAAAATCATTACAATTATATATAATTAATAAAGTATAGAATTAATGACTTTTGTTCATTTTTATCTATAAATACAAAAGAGTTATTTATACAGCAACTTGAATAAATATAACAAAAGTTATATATTTAGCTGAGGCTGACTAGAATTCAATATATACATATACAAAAGACACACATTTTATTATACAGTAAAACAACAAAAAACTAAATCTTATATATTTCTGCTTTGTATCCTGTTTCCTTGCTCAAAAAAAAACCCAAATTATATTAATAGACCATGCTTTGCCACTTAAGCGCATTTCCGATTTTAGAAACAACAAAAAAAAAAAAAATGAAAAGTCCTTATATATATTTTCAACATGTGCTCAACACAAATATTACATTTTCCACGTTGCATTTGTATCTCCATCAGCAAACTGGCTGACATGTCATTAATTAAATCCTCTTTGGACATGCCCCCAAAACAGAATCATCCCTACTTATTGCCACCTTTCAATTGGGGAGACTGTCTCGCATCTACAATATTCCATCAACCATCTCCCAGCTCCTACTCCAATCTCCCATCTGTCGTTTGTCTATCTGTTTGTTTGTTTGTCTGGTTGTTTTGTGCATTTTATGAATTGAATTGAAGTAGCGACGAGTAATGCACAATATATGCAAGTATATATATCAAGAATAAATATCCATTTGCAGTTGCAAAATACAATAAATAACAACAACATCAATGGAACACAGAGCTTACATTGACATTCATATTGCGTCTCTTTCCAAAATATACGATATATGAGGAATCTCAACTCTCAGTTCGTTTTATTTGTGCACAGATTTACGCAATCTACTTACATATGCACATTGTACAAAAATATATATATTTTATGTAGTATACATACATACTTTGATCTTTGACAAAGCTGTTTTGCATGCCAAGCATCCATATAGCATGCGAATTAATTACACAGTCTCAAATGTATGTATATATTTTATATTTATATAGTATCTGGCATAATACGGATTGTCAATTATTCGCTATTGTACTTAAAGATACAACTTATGAAGGGCACATTATTCTATAGAATTAATAAAGTGACGTTTAACATTTAATAAATATTTATTCAGAAATATTGTTAACTCTATTAAGAAATTTTTAAGTCAAAGTTTATTTTGTTTCTACTAAGGCTAGAAAATTTAGTTCGAAAGTTTGATTTAGTTTGACATTTTAAAACATTTTCTAATTATAAAAATGTTTAAATTTTTAATGAAAATAATATTATTCTACAAAAACCTATATTCCAAGAAAATATATTTGTTCTTATATTTAAAAATATATTTATTCTTATATTTAAAAATATATTTGTTATATTCAGATATTTTGTTCTTTTGTTTATTATAAAACAAGTCCGGGATCCGTTTACACAAATATTGCACGCTGTTGGGCTACTCCACGGCGCGCATTGCTACGCCTCCGCTCCCGCTCAAAAAAAAAAAAAAAAAAAAATCAGTGCAAATCAGAATTTAAAAATCAAGCAGTTCAAAGGCCATGCCTGTAGAGTTATATCACAAATAATTATTTACAATTAAAAACCATTTCAAAATGAATCTCAAATCAAAAACATACTTCGTTAAGTGTTAAACTAATTAGTGAAAAACAAAAATTTTGCTCTTTGTGGATTCATGAATTTATCAATTATAATTAAGCTTATTTTTGTATACATATATACAACGTATGTCAACAAAATAAAAATAACAACAGAAAAGTACATATTTGTAGGGGGTAGAGAGATGTAGAGGAATCGCAGCAGGAGCTTGTGCAACAACAAAAGTTCACAAAAAGTAAACAAAAGTGTGTGTGAGAGTGTGTGTGTGAGTGTGTGTGTGTGTGTGTGTGTGTGTGTGAGTGTGTGTGTGTGTGTGTGTGTGTGTGTGTGTGTGTGTGAGGTTATGTCGTGTGCGTTTGTCAAGTTTTTAATTAATTTTTGTCGAATAATCCAAAAAAGCAGAGCAACAATAGGCCAACATTCCAGTCACTGCGTGACATTCTGTTTGCTGCATATTCTCTTTTATCTATAGATTTTAATAACGCTAGCTCTTTTATTGCAATATATATTTATTTTTTTATTAACGCATATTAAATATTCAAATGAAAAACCTTAAAGAAAAAATCTGTACATGAGTTGAAGGTTTAGAGTTTTATTTGGCTGAAATAAATGGAAAAAACTGAAAATATGAACACAAAAAATGAGGCATGTAGATATAGTAATTAGAGGTGGAGAACTATCGATAGTGAGCGCCATCGATATTCGACGATAGTCAAATTTGAAGCATCGATAGTGTCGATAGTGCTATCGATAGTTATCCACCTCTATTAGTAATGTGGTTTATTGTTTGTGTGCAGATTAAAATAAGTATTTGTGTCCTAGAATTTGCTTCTTTTTAATATAAAAAATAAAATAAAAATAAATAAAAAATTAAAAAAATACAAAAATAAAATAAAAATAAAAAAAATAAAATACAAATAAAAATAAAAAAAAATAAAATAAAAATAAATAAAAAATATAAAAAATATGCTTTCCAAAAAATAAAAAAATTCAGCATTTCGAATTCCATTTAAATACTTAAGTTGGATTCTCCCAAAATTATCAATATCTAAAGATAAACTTTAATAACAATTGATACTATTAATAGTAAAATATTAATATAAAAACCTCTGTAAAAGAAAGTACAATTTTATCTAATTAGTGAGCTGATACAATTAAGTATATCAATTGATTTTGACTTATATTTTAAATATTATTTACTTGAGACAAGGAACATTAATGTAAGCGATAAAAATATTGACATTGGAAGTTTTAGAGACTGGGATTCAAATCCGGAACTTAAGTATCAGAGTTCAATAGCATTAATTTATAACTAAAATTCTGAAATTCATTACGACTGCATTAAAGTAAATATCTAGAGTTTAGATTTTAATGTGAAGATGATGTTCAGTGCAGTGTAATGAATAAAGTGAAGAGGAAGTGTGAGTTTAATTTGCACCAGTTATAGAAGCGTTAACTGTCTGTCTAACCTGCCACGCCCATTTTCTACCCCCCTTTTTGTGTATTACAAAAAGATTCGTTAGAGCTGCAACTCACGTACTCAGAGCATTCAAATGCAATTAACGTTTTCAGAGAGAGAAGAGTTTGTTTTAATGTTATTTATTTATGTTATTTATATGCGGGCCCCTTTATAGTCTTGTCATTATGGCACACAAACACACAGTTACAAATCGGCTAAAGAACCGTTTAAAAACGTAGCATGGCGCACCTGCAGTGCAATAAACACTTGACTCCAACAACAACAATAATAATAACAAAAACAAAACAAACCTGAGATACATCTTTGTTTGTCCCTTTGTTCTGTATATTAAGAGTTGCTTCAAAACGTTAAGAACATGTTAAAAACGTAATAAACTCACTAAATGGAACGAATGAACTGATTGTCGTTCATCTGAGTTCTCCAGTTCATTTGGTTTTTTTTTTTTTTTTGTTCATTTGATCATTTGAATTATTTGGTCAGACTACAGTTAAATTAAATGATATTTTAATTAATACGGATGGGTCTGGCAACCTTGCTGAGCCTACTCACCACGGCTCAGCTGAACGGTTACCACAACACGAGGTGTATATGACGAGCAGTTCTGATCTAGAGGCCGAGGTGAAAGGTTGAGAAAAAAATAGTTCAACGACGCTGCGAAACGACGATCGCAACAACGACGAAGCTTAAGAACAATTATAATACATTTAAATAATCAAACATTTGTTACTAAAATTACAAATAAATATATAAAAACAGTCGGGATCTTCTTATTTATTTAATAATATAATATAATACTGAGATATATGCTGTTATTGTATTTATTAAGATACTAAAAAAAAAAAGCTCTAAAAGGAATATATGCTCCAATAAATAATAATTCTTATATAAAAAATATAATATATTTTTGATTTTTATAAGCAGCAAAAATATTGCTAAAAATAATTTTATATAACCCATCGAAAAGTGTTTTAATTGAACAAAACGAAAGAGACAAGCTCAAAGGAACATTAAAAAAATACACAGAGATGCTCAACCAGTTGCTCACCACAAATTGAACTAGTGAACTAGTTCCATCAATTGAACTACAATGCACAGTTCTAGAATGGGTGTTTGTGTAATGGCCTCATCAATGGAGGCGGCGGCTACCCAGCAAACAAACAAATAAACAGCGTAGCCAACAAATGTGTATGTCTGTTTTGATTATGTTGATTGCAACAAAATGTTGTTCATAATGTTGTTGCTGTCATTGTTGTTGTTGTTGTTTTTGTTGTTGTTGTTGTTTTTGTTGTTGTAATACTTGGCTAACTGGAAGGCGGGAAATGCTTCGCTGGGCTCACGTATTCGCTCGACATTTCATCGTCATCGTCAGTCGAAACGTTTATTTGCACTTGACATTAGCAAAGTCATAATAAAAATTTTCCCGCAAAAGACACGCACAATAATAACAAGAACAACGAAAAGTGTGAGCTTAACCAACTGCCAGTTTATACTGCACAGTGTTACATAACTATTATTAAAGTGTTGAAAATTATACAAAAAATGTCAATATTAATTTAGTGTTATTTTCATTGAGAAATCATATTGTCTCTATTTGAATATTTACATATTTTAATTCTCTTGATGTTTATAAGCAATGCAGATTTCCTTTTGAAGTTGATTATAAACCCTTTTTTTTATATAATTCATAATTCCTACATTTTCTATTTGAAATATCTTATGTATATAACACATAAAATCAGTTCATGAAATTATTATTAATATATTAATTAAATCACGCAATTAATCAACGATTTATTCAATATAGTTATAATCGAAATTTAAATGACTAAAAAATGATTGTACATCAAAAAAATAAATCAGAATTATTGGAATTCAAACGAATACAAACGAGTTTAAAAACAGGACTGAAAAATTAACATATTTTACATCTAAAAACATTTTTATTGCTATACAAATCACTTTGAACAGAACTGACGCACTAGACATTTTTTTGCGTTTAAACGTTGTAAATTTTGTGTTACACAAGAAACACTTTAATTTATTTATTTATAAACTAAAGTAGCCGATTTATATTGTTATCTATTATTTATATATAAATTCATTAAACCAGTGTGCAGTGTCACAACTCGAACAAATTGCTGCCCCAGTCTAAAAAAAGTACTTGAAAGCTGGCCACAAAACAGAGGGGCCACAAAACGGTAAAAATTGTCATTTACAAAGCAACGCGCACAGGTAACAAACCAACCAAACTCCGTTCAAACCATCCAACCATCTAACCAACTAACCAACCAACGAGGCAACCATCATCCCTGCCTGGCCTGGCGCACGTGAGAGTCAACGAACTGGAACTCAGAATTGCCGGCTTTAACTCCCAACGTTTGGCGTCTGGCGTCTGTTGGGGCTCTTTGTGTAATATAAAAAGGGTTCCGCTTTTGCTGCCAAATTACATGGACAACAGGTTCAGTTCAAACGGTAATGCTTAGCAGTCTGTCCGTCTTAGCCGTCCACATATTGCAGCTAATTTGTTATTGTCGCACAATTTGCAATGGCCCATAGGCAAATGGACAACTGGCAACTGGCAAAGGCGCTTCAACATAATCAACTTCAATGGGAACAGAGGAGAACTCGTAAAGTATCGTCTATCGAAGCCAATTGAATTTTTTCTTTCATTTTTTTATTCTTTTGTATTGCAAACTGTATTGGACAACCTTGAGGCGCATTGTTCAGTATTGGATACGAATTTTATGGGTCGGAAACGCACACCCTTCAATCTGGAAAAAAGGCAATTGTTAGTCAATTTGGATAATATCTTAAGGACTTCACATTTTGGTATAGAGTTGCCGTAAAACTTGGTTTACATAGAACTAGTAAATAGAAAATCTTTGATAATACAATTAATATTATAGTATATACAATATTATAGCTTGAAATACCATTTATATAATTATATTTATGTTAATGACATTTTTTGAAGTTATTTTGTAATTATTCTCTTTACATGTTACTAAGTCACGCTGTGACTGACAAACATGAAAATCACGCAGTGACTGAATATATAAAGCAACAGGTAATAGTCACAATCTCGATAACAGTCACAATAGCGATAACATCATACTAACAGTTCTAATAACAGTCACATTTATGCTAACAACAGTCACATTTATGCTAATAAAAGTCACATTTATGCTAATAACAGTGACAGTCACAAAATATTACCAGCTGTTAATATTAACATTAACAGTGCAATAATACATTCAATATGAATTATTGGCGACTGCAGTGCGAGTTGTTAACAAAAATCGATTAATTATATATATTTATAGAGCATGACTGTAATAACTGATATTTGTCTGCATAAAATCACAATATCTCTCATCTCTACATTTCTAGCTGCCACAAAATATAACTGTTTAAACATTTACAACAAATGGCGTTGAATTCTTTGACGATTTGCTTTGAAATGTGCACTTTGTGCGTGTGTTGGCTGACTTTTAGTCTACGTGCGTTTTATGTCAAGTACGTGTCCTGGCAGACCTAACTCCTCCTGCTTTTAATAAAATATTGAGTGTTTCGAGGCTAACCCTCAAATGGCTCTATGTCGGGAGTATTGGGCCATTTAAGGGGGCAGACGACTGTTCAATAACAAATTTTATGGTTTTTTTTTCTATTTTATTTTGTATGTATGTATATTGGGTCTAATATTAGCGGGGAGAATGTTCAGTCAAAGTTACTAAACAGAGCTGACCTGGCAATATATTTTGAGCGGGTTGGTGCACTTTTAACGATCATTCCACTCATGCGCTTCATTCATTTATTCAAATTCACTGCACACATCAAAGCCAGACAACACAACACAATAGGGGTAGTCGGTTTGAAGGGGAATATTCAACTTGTTTTTGGGCCCCATCTGAACACGTCAGCCATGTAATTAGATTGTCACACTGTCAAGTGCTCCGTTCGTCCGTTGCCCATTATGTCCGGACGACTGAATTGTCCGATTTCGCTGCTGTCTGGCCTCAAGTACCATCCATACTCTCTACTAGGCAAGCACATTTTGACCTTTTTATCTATTAGCCATATACACACGTGTGTGTAGGCAGGCAAAAGGAATGAAAACAATCGTATAATAAAGATATAAATATAAGTTATTTAAGGGTAGTATAAAACTCGTCAAAGGTTTCTTTCTTTTTATTAAACCACTTTCAAATATTACACATTATAAAAAAGGGATTCTTAACGCCTAATGTTTGTAATTTGAGTTTAGCGTGAGAATGTCAACAATTCGAACACAAAATGCTTTTAAAAGCCACGCATATTTCATATATATATTGTAAATATTAATGCTCAAATACATGATGAAACGTTGAAGTAATTGCAATTCCTGGCAACAAAACCAAAAAACCAACACAAAAGGATGTCGAAGGGTCAGTCAGGAACTCTGTCTGTTTCTGTATCTGTCTGTGTTTTGTCAGTAAGTCTTCATTTTGCCAATATTCAATTGCTACACATGACTGAGCATGCCTGGGTTTAACTTGAGTAATTGCACAAATTGCAATGCAATTCTGTTGCACAAGCACAAAGGTAGCTTCTGGGAATCATAGAAAAGCAGCACAAGCGAAAGAGTTGCAACAATAGAATGTTGCATATATTTTCAGTAATTACAATTTCGATGTTAATTTTAGAAAACTGAATGCCAGAGGTTATAACTCTGAAACTAGAAGACAAAACATCAAATTGATTGCCAATTTTGCAAGCTAACATATTGTAGAATTTTTGTAAAAACGATATTACAACTAGAATATCCTTTGAAAAAATACTAAAAATATAATTTTGGAAATATTTTCTTTGTTTGGTAAAACATTGAAAAAAACATTTTTTTTTTTAAACAGTAATTATGTCAAGCTCTTTAAATATTATTTAACAATAATTTATTAAAATTAAATTAAACCTTAAAGCTCAGTTAAAATTAACAATCGATTTATACATAGATATACAACAATATATTTATTTAGATAATAAAGCAATTGCAGCTAATAAAAATATTGTTTTTAAACCTAACAATTAATTTCTACAAATCTGCAGGCAACATTTGATTCAAGAAATATTTTCTTTTGCTACAATTGTCATTTATTTTCATAGTTTCTAGAATTTGTTTTATATATAAGCCTTAGCTGAGATTGTGGCTTATACACACACACATGGAATTTATTGCAAAAATATTTGCAATCCTTTTCGTTTTGTCAATTTAAATTGCCTAAAGATATTTTCAATGTTTTGTTTCTTGCACTTTTATCTCGTCTGCCTAAAGAAAATGTATCTAATAAGTCTAAGTTGGAGCTCAGACAACAAAAACAACAAAACTCACAATTATAAATATATGAAATGCCGAATGCAATGAAAATGAAATAAATTCTCGGCTGATAAAATCAAAGTGTATGCAACCGCAATGTGTGTGATGTCTGCAATATGCATAAAACATAAATATAAATATGCAAATATACATATATACATACATATTATATATAGTACATATATTTGTAGGTAAATATAACTCTGCATGCGTTTATTTTGGGCGTGACCAGGCCAATACTGCGTATGCGTAATGTGGCAAATAAATATATAGATATATTATGTATATGTTTTTATATTAATTTGCCATTTATCATATTTCACTGTCAATATATAAATGCTAGTCTTGTTGCTTAATAAATGGTTTAATATAATTCAAAGCTGATCAAGCATATTAAATATCATCATTGTGCTAAATAAAAATATATAAAATTATGTATTATATTTATATAATCCTTTTTATCAAATAACCAACTAAACAAGGTATTTAAAACTTTGGTTGAACTTTAAAAAATTTAAGCTTTCCGTAATAAATAAATATTTATTCTAATAGACTATACATATATCTGAAAAATTTCTATAAAAACATTTTTCCCTTATGACAAGAAATACATAAACAAATCAGCCATTAAAATGCAAAATTCCAAGCATAACACAAATGCTGCTCAATTAAAAATAAACAAGAATTTTATTATTAAGTATATATGCTAAATAGCTAAAATATGGAAAAAACATTAGTTGAATATTTTCTCTTGGCTGTCATCGACATTCAATACAAAAAATATGCACTAAAAGGAAGGTCAACGTTTTCTTTATTTAACTCAGACAAATTGTTACTCAAACTAAAAAATCTCTAGCGTCATTTTCGAGCTAAAAAATAACAACAATAACAATCAAATACAAACGCACATTAAATTTGCTTTCATAGCAATGTTTACAATATTTGCAATTAGCTTAATATTCATAAATGTATTCATTTTTTTTAATGCAAGTGTAAAAAATGATGACAAACAATATGTCAGCATGTGTAAATGGCAAATAAATAAAAAAAATACATATAAAAAAAAAGATATTACGTATTACTAATATTATTATATATTGTTGTCGTTTTTCTAGCATTTTATTATTATTTTTTTCCAGGTGTCAAATGCTGCGCTTGGCAAATTGTTATTTGGCACAATAAGTAAATATTTTTTATTTGATTTAAATAGACTTGAGAATACTCTAATACAATAAATTCTAAAAGTTTTTTAGTTATGGAATTTTATTGAGAATTTGCCAGTTTTTAAAAGTTTTGAGTTTGTGTGTTTATTAATTTTGCAATGACTATAACAAAATAATCAAATAAATAAATACTTGAAATTCGTACACATTTTTAGGATTTTATTTTATTTATGCAATTTATTTTATTGTTTATTTATATATAAAATTAACAACAATTTCTAGAGCTTAGGTCTCCCCGTTCTCACTTGTCATACTTGACTCTTGTTTTATTTATGAAATTTATTATTTTGATTGCGCTTTTGTCAAGTTAAATGAACGATAATAAAAAAAAGCGCAAATTTAATGCGATTATCTTTGCTGATTTGAGGGCTCATAAACCTCTTGTTTTTTATGATTGTGCCGTAGTCAATTGAATATTAATATTCATTATTCAAAGCCAACAAATTACGGATATATTTAAATGTTTCCACAGTGCTGACTTATCAATTGTTGTTACAATCCATTAAACCATGAAGGCGCCGTCGTCATAAAATATTTAAACACTTTCCAAACACAACAAAAAATGCTGCACAAACAAGAAATAAACAACAATAAAATGTTTACGTATCAAACCCAAATCAAAATTAAAAAGAAAACATAAATTCCATTTCTACTTAAAAAATGCCCAATGAGGCCTTATTCTTCAATGGGTCAACAGCAAAAACATGCTAAAATAATTTGGGTGGGCGATAAATACATATACTAAAATATAAGAATGAGAAAAATGCTGACAACCATGAAAATCAAAATAAAAATATACACACACATTTTGTAGTTGGCCTAATAAAACCCCAATTGGCAGCTAAGCAACAAGAACAAAAACAAGAACAACAACAAAAACTATAAACAAAAATCAGCAAAAACACAAAAATTTATTATTTATCATATTTAGTTTTTCGCACAAGTTAAAAATAAATTTCGATATTGTTGCATTCATGCGAGACAGCCCGCAAACTAAGGGCAAACGAGGGGGGAGGGAGAGTGCCACAAAATGCCGCAAGCCAAATATGTATAACAAAAAAAATTTCTATATCCGTTTTGGCCGCCTACTGCAGCAATGCTATATCAACGTATAGATGGACTTTTATGAGATCCATTTGCCTAGAAAATGTTGGTTCGTTTTGTCACGTGATGTGTTGCCTAATTGAACGACACTATTCGGTACTGTTCAACCTAAAATAAAACCTATAAAAGGTTGTAAAGTCCTGACTGCTATATAGTCTGTTTACAGATTAAGTTATTTTTATACTCTTGCAGAAGAATATTATAATTTTATCTCGAAGGAGACGTCTCCGACCCCACAAAGTATTCTTGGTCAGGACGAAAAGCTGAGTCGATATAGCCATGTCCGTCTGTACGTCTGTTTCTATGCAAAGTTTTTGGCTTTATCTTTGAGATATCTAGATGAAATTTGGCACACATGCAGCTTGATATTGCATGTAGTTTTTATGTCAAAATCAGCCCGATCGGACTACTACATATGGCTATAGCAATGGAGGAAAAATCGAAGAAACTTCATTTTTATGAAAAGTGTTTGTGTGAATAACTTTGTTGTTTTTCAAGATATCAAAACCAAACTTAGCATATCGATGCATATTTAAGATTTATATAATCTGACCAAGTTTGAAAAAAAATGGAACACTATATCTTATAGGAACAATCGGTCGAAAAGTTCTCGTATGAATAACTTCTCTGTTTTTCAAGATATCAAAACCAAAGTTGGCCTTAAATATTTTATTAGAAGACTATTGCAAGGGTATATAGCTTCGGCGTGCCAAAGATAGCCGTTTCTTGTTATAGTATATTTCAAATTCTTTATAGTTTATCTAAAGCAATTGTATACCAAATTTGATTGCTCTAGACTAGAAAATTATTGCCATAAAGTACGTTCAACATTTACACAAAACCAATATTATCTTGCTAGCTTATGCAAAACAGAGTATAAACTGGCGTTAATGCCGTTAGTATATATGCCATTGAATTGTTTTGTGGAACGGGTTCATTGGCACGACATGCAAAGCAATCATTTGGTCTGCTTCAAACCGAAATACAACAACAATAAAACTGGTAATTTACATTAGCTCAAACAACAACAAAAAAAAAAAAGAGAACACGCTGGGAACCAAAAAGTGCCCAAAAGAGTCTCAGCCATTCATCATAAAGGCATCGTCAGCCAGGGGCAAAAGTACAAATATATAAACCAAAGAAATACTTCATGTGCTACATAACAGAATCAAAAAAAAAAGAAGAAGCGTTAAACAAAAGCGTTTCAGGAATCATTAACAAGCAAGAAATACATTATAATAATAACAACTACAATATAATAAAATTGTTATACCCTTTGACAGACCTTAGTATTAAACTAACTAATTTTTAGAGCTGAACATCTAGGGAAAATACAGAGAGAAAAAAACTAGAATGGATTGTTTGCTTTATTTTGAGAGAATCATGATCCTGAAGATTGGTGTATCTTTATCGAATATTTTCGCTTTAATTTTTCAGTAGACAATATGCAAATTTTTTTCTTTTAATATACCATCGCATCACTGTTTTCTCTCTTAAATTATAAAATATCGTCAAATATGGCTAGAAAATTGATGAACAAGGTGAATTTTATCTTGGGTGTTTTTACTAATTGCTGAATAACTATCACATTTACTGGCCGATTTGGACAAATTTATACTTAAAATATTTGTAAAAGAATTATCTAACATAATAAATCTTAAAAAGTATTTAAACGAATTTTTTAAGTTTTTAAAAGACCAATTGAAATTCAGCAATTTTTCAAAAACGCAAAACAGTTTCAACTTCGAGGGTTTATAATGGCTTTAATTCTTATTCGATCCGCATAAACGGCATAACGTTAGAAAGGGGATACAATTATCTATTGAATTGTGTAACATTATTTAAGATCAAATAAGATCTCATGTAGATATGAACAAATAAGTCGAAAGACTGCCACAAAAATTAGCTAATCGCGGTTTTTTCGAAAACCATTCTTTGAAAAAAAAAAAAAATTGTTTGGATTTTTGAAATCAGCGCTCAAAAACTAACACTTAATTTTAGCTTGGTATATAAATTTTAGGAAAATCTATAGTAAGCCTTTCTTTCAACTAAAATAAATGAAATATTCAAAAATATAAACATATTTCAGTTTCTATTATTAACTTACTTATGTATATCATCTAAACTTGTCAGAAGACTCAAATAAAGTAATGAGCCCCATTTTGTTAGAGTGTATTTAAAGTAGAATTATGGCCAAAGAAAGCCAAAAACTTGTTACGTTGGCAACACACACACAAAAGCTCTATAAATATTAGGGTAATTATTTTTTTAACCCACAAATGTCAAAGCAACAGCAGAACAACAACAATCTAAGTCTAATATTATAACGTTTGAAGTGAACTTCGTAGGTAAAAAAAGTACTTTAAGTATTTTCAGGTCCAGAGCTTCTCCCGTCTCCCCCTTCCTTCCTTCGAGAGTGTACACGTACACACACTCTACATATTATTATTTTATTACTTTTTGCTATCGTTGTTTTGTTGTTGTTGTTGTAGTTTTGGAGCGGGTTCTTTTGGGTTTTGGGTTATGCGCCGTTGACCAGAGTCATCAGAGAAGTCGCTTCGTTGGCTCCTACTTTGATTGCTTTGTGTCGTTGGGTTTCTGACGAGTATATGAATACATATATATATATATATATAGAGTCTGTTTGTAACGGCAAAAGGCGTTACGTAGGAAATTAGCTGTAATCTACATCCGCTCTGGTTTCTCTCAATTTCTTGGTTGTCTTTTGCTGTTTGGCATTTAAAAATGCGTTATAAATAAATAAGCAGTCAACAAGAGACCTAATCCAGGCATCGTCATCGACATCGACATCTTTTCAAAATGCCTCCCACGACGCTTTCTTTGGTCAACTTAATTAGATGTGTTAATATAGTGTATATAGTATATAAAATATGCCATGCCAGGACATCAAATAAACGTTAAGAATTTAGGGCCAGTCATAAAACTAAATACAAGGTATATAAATGCTAAAATTTTGTGTGTATTTGACGCATAAACAAAGGCTATTGACCAAACGGGATTTGGCCATAATATCAAGGCTAAGCAATTTGTCCCTTACCATTCATAAAATGTTATAGTCAGCTCTGTAAATTACACTATGTGTGTCATCTTATGGAAATTTGTAATTACCTGTAATGAGAAAATTTAAATAGATTTTAGTAAAAATTAAAGTTTTATAGTAAGTAAGATTTTTAAGGGAAAGAAAGGTTAAAAAACCTGGGCTACCCGGACATTTGATGAATTAACATGTAAAGAAATGTTAATGCTTACTGGAACTCAACAACATTAACATTGCCACTTCTAACTTGAGAATTCACTTGAGCTGTTATACTCAAAATGATCTATTATGTACAAAAATTACACAACACTTAAATGTCTTGCTCTCTCTATGTTTCCCAAGCTTTTCATAAATATAAATATTCAAATAATAATAAGGTGAACACAAATTTATATAGTGTAATATAATTTTAAAATATAAATAATACATACAATTGCTATGTAAATTAGATATAGTTTAACGTTTAATTTTACAAATTTATTGGCATAATTATAGTCAAGCTGCCTGCTTTCAAATGCCCTTTTATTGCCTCTTATGGTCTAGACTCTGGGTAACTAGAATGTTAAATTATCCGAAAAGCGAATTCCCACATTTAATGTGAGATAATTTCGCGCCTCAACTGATCATGAAAAGCGTCCGACAGACAACGTGCTGCAGACTGGGCATCAGGTAGACAACCAGTTGAGTTGAGTTGAGTGGAGTTCTAGACCCTAACCATGCGGCATCCAAACTCAAGAAAATTACCATTTTAGACGCGCTTCAACGGCGCCCAAGTTAAAGGTAGCCGGAGGTAGCTGACTCAAGTCAAAGTCCAGCACAATTGGCCCAAAAGAGAGCAGCTGGCCAAGAGCAAGCTAAGTTAACAAGAATATGTCTCTCTTAGTCGCTTTTTCGCTCATCCATATGAGAACGATAAACGACAGATACATAATCAAACGCACACATTTAAAGCTTGAGATGCAGACATTGCACTATGGGACAAATTAACAGATTTTATGACTTAAATTATTATTAAGAAAGAGGTTAACAAATAAATTCTTAACCTACTATAATTAAAGAGCGATAGCTACTGGGCTTTTAGCTCTGACTTAAATTAATAAACTTTTGATTAGAAGAGTTTGAGTTTTTAGTAATTTTTTTAACATTATAATTGGAACTGTGCGCCTGACCAACATATTCTATTTAAGCACATTATCATCAATCAAATGCAAACATATATTTCAAATTTACATCAAATTTCATTATTTATAGTTTTTCGATGAAAGGAATCAATAAAAAAAAAATTTAAATAAAGCAATAAAATGTGATTCATTTAAAATCTATGTTATTTTAACAGCTTTCTGTTATCTCAACAGATTTAATTTTAACAGCTATTAATCTAAGCGTCTTCACTGTTATCTTAACATTACTGCTGTATAACATTGCAGTTTGATGGATTTCTATTGTATTTAATGTAATTTGGAGTAAGTTCTTTATATTGTCTGTCAAAATGTTTGTGCCACAAAAAGTGGCAATTTATCTCATGGTGCAGCAGCTTACTTATTTGCGTATTTATGTGTATTACTCTCATGTCAGTATTTTAGCAACGACACAAGGTATAAAGCTTATGTCTGTAGGCGTTGCCGACTCTCAATTTAAAACTCGCAACTGCAGCACGCAAATCCACAAAGATGCCCCCGTACTTGGTTTTTGAATTGAAGGTATGCTTATATGTATGTATTTGAAAATGTAAAGCGTGAAGACAATAGAATTCCAAGCACATTGTGAACGGCAGCTGCCACAGCAAATAATAGTTCCGAAAATTTGATTAATTTGGCAGTAGAACATGATACGCCTCATTGAATAAATACGCGTCATGGCAACATGAAAGGCTTTGATTGTATATCTCGTCATTGTTGCTAGGACGACAAGCAGCTTAGAATTTAATTCATAACTTGAACATGAATATGCAAACCTAAAATACACTAAGCAAAATATATGTTGCTATTTTAAAATTAGTTTTGACAGTGTAAGTCAAAACAATACAAACTCAATTTTTGCTAAAATCATAAGTTAACCAACACCTGATAGAGTGAAAGACTTATGGGCATTAATCTGTCTGATTGATTCGTCTCATGAAACACTCACTACCTCTGGATTGTATGTACATTCGTATGTATATAAACAACCAATTTATTCATTTCGTGGAATCAACATTAAATTGCCAATTATCTTGGACTTTATTTTATTTCTTTTTTGCACAGTGCATGCACCAAAGGTTTTAACTCACTGGGCAACCGAATGCACAGCAATTATGGCAAAATAAAACTGGCATAAACAACGTGGACACAGAATTATGCATACATATATACAAACACACATTTATATTAGAGTTGTGCATTGCAGTTCAATTGAAGCAAACAAAAATTGAACGACTGATGAACAAACGAATTCAAAGTACAATATATAATTATAGAATAGTATAGAATTATTTTATTATTCGTTTTATTGGCATTAAAGAACGACAAGTTTATTTAAATCAGAGCGTTGCCACTCTAATAAAAATAATCGATATATATCGCCCGAATGAGCAAACAATACCTTAAATAATTATCGTTCCATTGAACTCAAAGGAAACAAAAGAACTAGAACAGTTCGCTCGCGATTAAAACGCGGAACTTATTGTGTACTAATGAACGATGAACCATTCAATGCAACTCTTCTGCACAATACATATACAATATGTAAGTACACAGTGGAATGAGAGAACAGTGCAAAGCAAATTCAAAAGGTAGACAACAACAACAAACTGAGCTCCAGGCAGCGCAGAAGCCATTGACAGCTGATGGACCAGAGAGCAAGAGAGAAAGGAACTCCTAAACAAAACAGCAAAGAACGCTCCTGATGATGATGCTGCTGCTGATGATGGCTAAAACAATGGCCACCAAGGACCAAACATAGAATGCACTCAACATACTGTAAATGTTTGGCAATTGTTTGTGTGTGAGTGTGTGTGTGTGGGTTTGTGTTTGTGTGTATCTTGCAGATACATTTCGACAACAGGTAATAGGTAGCTGCTATAAGGCCAAAATAGCCAAATTGGCCAAGCCAAGCAGCAAAGGAAGCAATCGGCCATACAGAACGACTGTTGGTTATATATTTTTTTTTGCAGCTGGTTTTTCAAGCTACCTGTAAGTAACAACATGTGTGTGTGTGTGTGTGTGTTAGGTATCCTGTGACAGCTCTTAAACGCCTGTTATCCTTGGATAAGTCATGCAGTGCTCTGGTTACTGCTGTTGCTTACTTGCTTACTTGCTAGCATATTCTCTTTTTTGTCAATAAGCTTCGATGATTCGCTTTTGTGCATTTATTTCGGTTCATTGTTCTCAATTGAACCGCTTTTGGCTTGAGCTCTCCTCAGATACATAATCTCAAAACTATAGCCCTTATACAGCCAGCCAGCCAGCAGGTATTGTTTAGATTACATGAACAACAGCAGCAGCTGCTGCGCCTCTGCCTGCGTCTTGTTTCTACCTTTTGAGCTCTATCCACAAGATGCTCTCGTCTGACAACTTTACGACTGATTGTATTTCCCTTTTTGTAATCATTAACCGACCATTACACGTATTTTTTTCTTTCTTTTCTTTTGTATCTAAAAGATTGGCAGCTACGCAGCTGTCGCTTTGTTTCTTTCGTCTTTTGCCCAGATTATGAGCCATGTTTGGATTAGCCATCAGAGATTTTTCCCTATTTACAGTTGACGGAGGGATTTTTTTTCTTTCAACTTAATTGTGGGTAATTATTGAGGTACTCAAACAAAATTAAGAATGAAAATGCGTATTTTCAATGGTTCACATATCTAAGAAATTCTATTTTCATATTTTATCAGATTAGTGGGAGTATGCTTATGTAAATTCCAAATTTAAAAAAAAAATGTATTGAATATATGTTCACACATCAAATATTGTAACACTAGCTTCCTTAGTTTAAGTATAAAACTTTCATTTGATCACACAACTCAAACAAGAATTAAAATGCCAAAGTTAAAGATAAATTCAAAATACCAGACACATCAATAACAACAAAGAACTAAAAAAGAAAACTTTCGTCTCACATACAAATTAAAAACTTTTGATGTGTCCTTACCAATACAGAACCAAAACAAAAAACAAAAAACCAATAAAAAAAAAAAAGGGCCAACACCCACACAACACAAAAATAACTGTGGTTAACTTGGCAGACAGAAAACAAAAAAGAAAAGAAAAAGGCAAAAGGAGAACAGTAAAGACACAAATACAGGTGGCAGAAACTTGAGTGGGCAAACAAAGTGACCTCAAGGATGGCTCGTAGTTTCGGTTTTATGCTTGAGTGCAGGCAATTAGCCACAAAAGCCCGTTCCATTTCAGGCTTGGTAAATGATATATGTTTTGGGCCAAAGTGTTTGGTGTCCGCAAATGAAAACTGACACCAATTCTCGAACAATTGGATTATGAGCTAAGAACCCTCAACATTCCAAATAATAAAGAAAAATCAACTTTATCTACATTTAATATTATGACTATATTAACATTAAAAAATTCATTCATGCAACTTTTCCGTCTGTAACTCGAGGGTATATATGTAAATTCCTTTAGGCTTTGGCAGGGGTTGGCAAACTGGGTGTAAGCTTGTTTGTCTGCTGGTCAGTTTCAAAGTTAAATTTCAGCATACTTTTGCTACCGAGGGTCATGAATAAACACTTCCTTCTGACTACGAATTTAGGTCAGCTTTAAACAAAAAATGCAAAACTTTTGACCTTATTTAAGAATAAGTTTTTTAATGCAAATGCATACTTATGTGTACTTATTTCCCGAGTATAATTTGAAACAACATGCCAGCTACTTTTAATAATTCCTTGGACGCAGCACAAACCCTCTAAAATATACTGCCAAAATTCCAACCACATGGACCTACTTCAATGCCACCACCACTCCGTCATCATCATGATCATCATCAACATCATCATCCCAATCATTGGTAGCACGAAAACTGGAAAATATGCCACAAAAACCGCCGTTGCCACTTGTGCAAATGTTTACCATATGAATTTATAATGAAGCTTACCAAACAGTATATCAAAGTAAAGTTATCAATCAACAAATTTAAGATACTCTTACTATTTAAATATGTTAAATATGAATAAGAGAACAATCAAGGTAACTCATTGATAAATAAAAAAAATGCGTGTTAATAAAATTAAATTTTTTGTATAATTGAAAGCACAAATTTCAGCATTAAAAAAAATTAGAAATTTTAATTTAAATATCTTAACATAGCAATTATATACACTGCCAAAGGGTATTCAAAAATCAATTCATATTGTCGCCAAAATGCCAAGCGTAGCACAAGTCGTAGAAAAACATTAAAAACAAAAACAAAATTAAAAAAAACAAACTCAAAATGCAATGAATTGTTTTATAATAACCCAGCGGCTGTTATCAAAATTCAGATGTATTGTATGTGCTTATATTTGTAATTTATTCACTTGAATTGTTCGAATACAAAGTTAAACAAAACAAGAAATTACCTGAAATTTATTCGGTTAACGAAGTTTGAATACACTTAATAAACTTCTAAAAAAAAAAACCTAGATCTAAAGCAAAATTTTGATTTTTATCAATCAAAATAATGATCCAATTTTAATTAAAATATTTAAAAATTTTCAGTGAAATAAACCTGAGATGCACACTTTTCGGTCGATAATTTCTATGAAAGAAAAAAAAGTATTTTTCAACTGAATATGCGCATTTCCACAGAAAGGTCCACCACGACCAAAAAATTACAAGTCATCCAATACTTTTTTTAACTTTAATTATTATATTAGTAACGCCACAACTGTTTTTTGCTCGTATCTTTTAATCGGAAAGTACGAATGTTTTTATCTCTTATACCAAATATAGTTGAGCTGAATTGCTACTCGGATATAAAAAATGTTGTTAAGAAATTTGACTTTTTTCCAGCTTTTTTCATATTTTTTCTCTGTCACGTAACGCAACAATGGAAATGCCCATATGCAGTCCATCTGGCAAATATAGTGTACCGATCAGGTTGTGTTGGGTTTTATAATAATGACGAACACACATATAGTTTATGGAGTCGAACTCGTGACAAGGGTATCCAAAAAATATAACTTAGGTCTAATTTTAAGCCCCTAACACATTTACACCCATTAGCCAAAAACCCAGTCGAATCAGTCAGAGCCCAAATGATGGTTAATGCGAATGTCAAGTGGCATTGTAAAAGTGCGCACATGAGTGACTTCTGTAGAGGATTAGAGAAGTGGGTAGAGAGAGTGCTGTACTGATGATACTGGTTGAAACACAGTGCGCCATAAATGCGTGCGTTCAAGTGTAATAAGATGCTCTTTGCTGGCTGGCGTACACGTAATTGTAATCGCAATATGTATGTACAAGTTTTGTATTAAAACTCGCCCAATATGCGCCACAGGCGGTTTAAATGTACACACAATGCAACAACATCCAACTTTTTAGAGCATTGTGCCAAGAGTTTCAAGTATTTGGTTTTGTAGTGTATGTAGGAAATGCATGTGCATGTGGCCGAACATGTTGAGAAACAGGAAACAAGGCCTGGCAAATATATAACACCAACAATACATTGGATACTCTCTCCCTCTCTCTCTCTCTGTCTCTCTGATGTGTTGGCATTTGAAGCTGGTTTGTATTTTTCGGTTTATTGCCAGACGTCCATAATTATAATCGTTATTTCCGCTCGAAATCTGTGCACAGCTACCCTATAATCTGGAAACAAAAAAAATACTGTGCATGGGTTATATATCTATAATTGGCTGGCAAAATTATTTAACAAGTGCTGAAAAATCTATAAAGCCAAGAAATCGATAGCTAATTTATCGATTTCTATTAATAAGTTTTATTTTAGAGTTAAAAAAATTAAAAATCACACAAAAAACTATAATTAACTCTTAAAATAAACAATTTTTTGTTAGTTTTTTTTAATTCAAGTCGTCACAATAAACTTTTGACTTGTTATATTTTTTTCCAATTGGTTTAATTGCATATAAATTCTAAAGTTCACTTGAAAGATTAATAAAAACTGACCATTTGAGTGTATGGCCTACTTTTTTTCTATTTCAAATTTTTATGCAGCAACAATTAAATGTGCATATGCATAAATGCATACTAATAATTAACTAAAACGTGTGTTAAATTGACAGTGAACTAACACACAAGTCAACACACATCAAGGTGAGTTAAAGGTAATTAAATGACTGTGAGATTAAGTTCATAGCAATTTTGGTAAGTCTTTTAATTCAAGTATTCTGCATATATAATTGAATATATAAAAAAACAGTATAATATGTTCAATTGCACATGCATTTATTGAATATTATAAAAAAAAAAAAAAATTCATTATTTAAATATTTATCAAAATTTTTAATTAAAACAATTTTTATTTTTATTTTTAATTTATTTTTTATTCTCCAAAAATTATAGCTATTTTTAAAAATGCAACAAATTTATTTAAACTCCCTTTCAAAAAGGTTTACAGAAGATGACGCTATAAAAAAAGTGTGACCAGCTATAATTTTAAATCAAGCCACTTATTCAAAGGTTAAGTAAGGCCAAGTTCAAGTCAAATAAAGAAAATGCTTTTCTTGATGTTTATAAAACTTTACATTTAAAATTATAAATTTAAGCAAATTTAAAACTAAAAACTATCGTTTCAACACTCAATTATGCCAATTTATTTAATAGATATACTTAAAAAAAAAAAAATAAAAAACACCCTCAATAAAGCAAAGTTCAGATTAAATAATTCAATTACGCCAATCACATTTATCTTAATTACTTAATGCATAAGGAAAAAACAAACTTTGAGCTCACACAACAAATACAAAACTTATGCTGCAGCGTTGCCAGACATCACAAAAATGTTAAAAATCAACACGAATAGTCATTATTTATTTCGGATTTCTGTTGTTGTTGTTGGTTCTTCTGCAAGTTCTGCAAGCTTGAAATTAATTACAACTCAACTCGGCTGCCCAAAAACAACAAACATACTCGTATAACATATGTGGAAAATGCAATAGCAGACACAAGGATGAGAATGTGCATGATTATGGAATGGGACGAGACGGGACGGATGCTCACAGGACGTTGTTGAGAGTTTGCGCGCCAGCACAAAAACCTGTATACAAATTATCTATAATAAATATGCAAAACTTTCTGTATATATGTGCAAAAAAAAGGGTTGAATTCAGGCATCAAGAACTGTAGATGAAAGCAGGAGGCAGGAGGTGAGAGTAGGAAGTGGCGACGGCGGCGACGGCGGCTTGTCGAAAATCAAAAACTCCCGACGACAAACTCTCCTGAGAGAAACCAGAACAAATGGAAGCTGAAAACGCACGATGTGTCAGGCCAGGCAACACACGATGATGTCAGGACATGCGTTCGTTCGTTAGTTCAGTTCGGTTCGTCGTCCTGTGCACGAAATCAGCGAAGCAACATTTAGTTTTTGAGCGCTCTACTATGGCTTATTGTTGTGTTTTGTCCATTGCTCAGATCAAGCCGGAATAACCCTTAATGAAAATAGCAACACAACTGTTACCCAAAATCGATTAAATGAACGTGTGCCACACACACACACACACAGACAACAACAATACATATATACATACATGCCTAGATGCCAACCGCATCCGTTGACGCCATTTTGGGCTCGGATTCGGATTGGGGGGTGTTGGGTGGTTTTGGCGGTTAAGCAAATATAATTTATGCCCAACTGCTAAAAAACATTCTTGTGTATGATGTGCAGGCATCGGAAATTACTTCAAATGTTTCGAGCTGCCAATGGGGAATAGAATAATTTGCACAAGTCAAAAAAAAAATAAATAAAAATAAATGCTATAAATATTAAAATAGAAACTGTTAAAAAAAAAAATATTTACAGATTAATACTTCATTATTTAAATGTAATAGATTTCTGTTGGTATTTTATTGGATTTATATGCTACTACTATTATATGATACTAGTGTATAAAAATCATTAGAGGTGTCACCACTCGATACTTGTAATAGTGAAAGCTTAAACTATCGATAATATCGATAGCGTTTAATGTGAATCACAATATTATTTCGATTATTATTGCGTATGTACATTTATTTTAGTATTATTTTTGCAATTATTTTTGAGTATGTAAATTTATTTTAGTATTATTTTTTTTAATTACAGTGAATTAAAATATATCTTCAGCGTGAGTTATTTAAAGTTCGGTGCGCTTTTATAGAGCCAGCCAAGTTTTCTACAAGTATTTATTTCAGATCATGAAATAAACAAATTCATAACTATAGTAAGAAATATTTTTTAATAAAGATAATAGAAAAAAATAAATTTTGACAATCTTTTAACTTTCTCTATATACTGCTTTATAAGGGTTTTTTTTTGATCTGTATCTAAATATTTCAGGGCCGAATTTATTTATTATAAATTGAGTTCAATTTATGTTCAGTTTAACTGGGAAAGAAATGTTTTAAAAAAAATTAATCAGATATAGTAGTGTTAATAGATAGTATATCAAAAAGGTCGTAGCTCTTTTTTATTAAAATCCCTCAATTTTTTTCGTTTCCAGATTAACAAACAATATATTTTAATAATGAATATAAGAATACAAATCAATTAATGAAGTTTATTGTTCTAGCTATGCATTAAATTAGTATCGACTGCATCTAAATATAATAATCGATTAATCGTTTATGTTATCGATTGATTTATATCTGCTGTGTGTATGTATGCCAAATTGCTGCCTACTTTTCTGCGACATTTGCAACGAGTAATGAAAGAGCAAAACGAAAAAACACAGTTGCACCCAAAAAAAAACAAACAACAAAAAATCAACTCTCGCGCTCGCATTGTTATTGGCGTTAATTTCGCTGTCACGTTTTCGTTGCCGCTGCGGCGGCTGCTGCTGCTGCTACTCGAACAAAAACAATTCACTGAGAGAGAGCGTCGCACTCGAATATTATTTGACGCCGTCGTCATCGTCGTTTGGTCGTTGTCGTTGTCGTCAGCGGGCATCGTCTTTGCCCATTCCGGAACCGGGCCTGGGACGCGGCGGCGGCTTGCTCGATTCGCCTCGATTTTTTAATAGATAGATACACATCGCATTCGCCCACCAAAGCAACCACTTTGATGCCAACGATTAACCCCCAAAAAGTGTAAACTTTTAATGGACACACACACACACAGCAGCCGCAGAGATTCGTGTAATTTTTCGTGTGCGCTTCTTAAATGAGAAAACTTTTCAACTCGAAATCAAAGCAATTTCCTTCATTAGTGCCAAACAAAAGGGAACAACAGCAACAAATAGACAAAATAAAGCAGCAAAAGGAGCAAGTGCAAGAGAGAGAGAGCAAAGTAAAAGGAAAATAACTCTTCTTATGTTGCTTTGGCGACCCTTTTATATATTCTAGGATTAAAAATATGACCAGCTAGCGCAAAAGTATAAAGTCCATTCAAACAATTTTTTAGTCAACCGGCTTATGGTAATACTTGAGTAAAGTTCAACAAAGTGAATGCTTTAATATTGTTGTTTTTTTTATAGTTTTAATAAATCACATAACATAACACTAATAGCAGCAACAAAAGCAACAACCATGATAAGCTTAAGGTGAGAGAGCGCGCAACAAAAAAAAAACAAAAGAGAACTAGAGAATAGAGCGCAAGAGAGTCAAAGATTTTATACATTACTCTCTAGCCCTCGCCCACTCTCCCAAAGCTTTGCCTGATTTTATGGACTACTCGAACTGATAAGCTAAATACTGTATTTCCAAGAATATGTTCCATGTTTCCAATTTACGAGGGTCGATTATAATCTATTAGTTCTTTTTGTATATTTATTTAGGTAATTCTAGTTATTAACACACCATCATTCCCTACACTGATTTATATATATTTTATTATTATTTTTATTTATTTATATTATTATTTTATATTTCTTTGATTTTAATGAAATCATTATACACACTTGCAAAAAATAATGATAATAGCCACATTAACTATCTTTACGTTATCAGCATTATGACTAAGTCATAATGGTAGGTAGAATGCTATATAATCAAAGATTTTAATTATTATACGCATTGGTATTAAATGTATTTATAGAAAAGAAAATCATAACAAATAAAATATACATTGTAGGGGAATACCATTTTAGTATTGTGGTCTCAAGTATAAATCACGGATCAATATCGATATCTGTAATATCGATCATAAACATATCACAAAATAAATACAATTGATTACAACATGAATCAATATATAGCTTATATAATTATGCAATATGTAAAGTAAGTAACAGATAAATTATAAAACCAAATATAAATGTATTTAATCAAAATTCTATTAAACATACAAAAGACTTTTAACATTTTGTCAATTTAAGTATAAAACCGATTAAAATATTTTTGTAACCCCTACTAAAATCAATCGAAAAATTTCAATTATTTAATAAAGTTCATCAAATTCTTATCCCAACTTTAAACACCTAAAAATGCAAGTCGCCAAATAACATTCAGTATCCCTACAATTAGTCATTATTTATCTATCAATATCATAAAATAAACATGCTTATCAGTAAAAGTCACCAAAAAAAAATATTTGTCTCATTCGTGCGACCTTGAAATCAAACAAATTATTTTTGAAATGTTAACATTTAAATATGTCTAGAGTAGTAGCTGAAAATATATGATGGGGGAATGTCTAACAAGTTGTATGCGGTTCTATAGTCCCTCGATTGACAATGTTTATAGGCGTTTAATAGCGTGGAAAATCGATTTAACATTAAAAACTCATTTAATGAGCCTTTGGCACGCGTTGACAAACACCGCGTGACAACGAATATATAAAAAAAAAAAACAAACATTTGTATCTATCTATAATAAAATCCCAACTAAAACTATAACCTGTCATTGAATGATAAACCATATTGCGAGTGGAGAATTTTTATTGTCAGCTTGTTGAAACCCAAATCGAGATAACAAGTGTGCACTGAGAAAAAATAATCATTCCAAAAAAAAAAAAAATTATGACCATTTGTTGAATATATTTTGAATTTGATTTATTTAAATACCAAGTTATAGAGTGATTTATTAAGATTATTACTTATCTATTATTAAGAATGTTTCTTTATTTTCAAATAATTTCTGTAAATCGATTATTTAAATACTTTTTTTTATTACAATTCTACGGTCATTTTAATGTGAGAACATTGCACGTATTTATCAAAAATATTATTTCCCCTTGATTTTAAACACAAAAAAAAACTTACAAAAAAAAATTAATTATGGGAAGACAACGCACCCCTTATATACTGTATGCTTAACCCTTTGGGAATTACAAACCGACATACAAAATTCAGCGCACAAAGGTATGCAACGATTTTTTTTATTTTTTTATTATTTTTTTTTTATCATTTATTCTTACTATTATTTAATAATTTATTATTTATTTAATTATTATTTATTTATTTGCTATTTATTTATTTACTGTTTATTAATTTACTATTTATTTATTATTTATTTATTTATTATTTTTGTTATTTTTTAATTTTGCCTTTAATTTATTTGGACATATAAACTATTTTATAGGAAAATCTAGTTTTCTAGAACTTTCAATTTGAATTATGACAAAATTCGAACTTGTGTTCATATTGTCAGAGTTTAAAACGAGAAACAAAATTCTTTTTTTAACTGAAAGTAAAACATAATAAAAGTTGATCGACTATTCTTCATTTCTTAACATAATATTTCGCTCAGTGCGGATATAAATATAAATTTGAATATAAATATTTTATTTAACATATACGTTAACTGAATACAAACTGTTAATTAATATAAACAAAGCAAAAAGAGAATCTCTAAATGTTCTAATTAGTTTGGATTTTATTTAAAGCATTTGAACAGTTTTTGCTAATCAAATCTAAATATAATATTCTCTAAAAATCTTTACAAATATGAGTTTTTAATTATTATTAAATAAAAATCAATTAATATCTAATATTTGCTATCATAAAATAAGCATTGAGAATGAAATTCTTATTTGTCTTTGGCAGCAATAAGAAATTAATTTGGACTTTTTAATTTTAATATCGTAAGTAACATTAATACTTAATATATTAAAAATCTTTAAAAAAAATTCTTAAGCTGTTCGTGAGCCACCATTCTTAACTTGTTTTTATTATAATTGAAATACATGACGTTGAGTTTGTGCCAAGTGCAAGGCATCGAACCCTTTGGGTGTTTATAAACGCGTTGCATTCATTATTGTTATTATTATTGTTGTTTATAATTTATGCAGTTTGTTGCTTATTAGCCCAGTTGTTGCCTTGTTTGTTGTTATTATTATTGTTGCAAGCAGACGGCATGCAGGGCGCGTTTATTCATTCAATTTGCTGGCACGTTTTGCATTACACGCGACAACCCTGACCTACAAAATACTACATACTATATAAAAATATAATAAAATAAAAAAAAATAACCCGGCTGCTTGCCCCAACTTGTTGTTGTTTTGCTGTTACTGTTTTATTATTATTGTTGTTGTTGTTATTATTATTTTAGCTACTTTGCATTGAGAACGTTGTTGTGTTGAGCTGGGGAACATTGAATTTTATAAATAAATTAACGGGATTAATGCATTTAACATTTGCGGAGGCGGCGGTAGCAAGTCAATTTGTAATGCAATGTTAAAAACAACATTTACAAAAAACCTGTTGAAAGTCTGAATTCAAGTACGAACAAGTGTTTAACGTGTATTATTAGAATTTTTGTAAAAATGTAAAAAAATAAATATTGTTATATTATGCAAAGATTCCTCTCTTTATAATACTCTGGCTAAAGGAATTTTATCTCGGATCCAGTAAATATATATAAAATCTGAAAATATATATTTTTGAGTACTTTTTTTATGATTATGTAGTTCAATATTTTTTTTATTTTATATGTAATGTTTAATCAGAGTATTTATTTTATTCAAACAGGCTTGAGTATAAACTTTAAGGTAAAATCTGAAATTTGTTATAAACGTTTTATACATTTTTTTTAATTAAATGTCGAATATCTATAATATTTAATATTAAATTTAAAAAGGGAAACTTAATAAATTAGAAGAGTTTTAGGTCAATTTCAGAGTTTGTCTGGGACCTAAGTCTATAACAACAATTCATTTAAAATTAAGGAGTGTATCTTTATACTATTAACAATTTAAAATATTAATAATTGAAAACAAATTTAAGTACATTTTTCGCATTGGTTACAAAATTGAGGTGACAAGTGAAAATTGCATGACGCATTTTAAGCACATTACAAAACGGATGTCAATGCAGTGTCGATAAGCAAGTAAAAGAAGAAGATACAAATGTATCTCAAGCAACATTTAGTGTTGTTTTTATTTATTTTTTTGTATATTTTAATTCCTCTTTACGCTCTTGGCCTTTACCTTCTCTTACACGCCGTTTGCTTTCTCATGCATATGGGGAGGCTGGCTTTTGGGTCACATTTACATTTTTAACAAAATGTTGCAACGTTCGCGACACTTTCTCTTTTGTATATTTACTCAAAATATGCCTGGCCGCCTTATTAACATAATTCGTATCAAAACAAAGGCAAAAGCTAAAAATAAAATTGCCAAAAGTTTTTGGCAAAACGAATGATTTTTAATTTAATTGCAATTGGCTGTCATGGGTTAGCGCCAATCAAATTTTTGAATTTTGAGTGGCTTAAAAGGTAGACTGACATACATACATATACATACACATGTATAATATAAATATGTATGCAAATGAAATTCACCACAGTTCAACTACAACAACAACAAATAAAGGGAAAAATTCACTTGGCTTGTCATTTATTAGTACATTTGCCTTTGCATCATAACAGTTTTGGCATTTTTGTTGCTTGTTTTCACAGTTGTTGCTGCCTCTGTTGTTTGATACACCAACAACAACAACAACAAAT
>JAWNNH010000677.1:0-105046 GCA_035043045.1 Hirtodrosophila alboralis | reverse complement strand
ATGAGGTATTAAACAATTGAACTATTGATTCAACTAACGGAACGACTGGAGTTGTTCATTAGATTGAACTAGAAAACTCAACTCTAGCACGCACACACACACACGCATAGAGGCATTGGGCATGCCAACGCAGCTCAATGTCCAATCAGAGCCACTGCAGAGTTGCCAGCCTGCCAACTGCATTTTGCTTATTAGCACTCCTCTCCCCCAATAAACATTGTGTAATGTTTGTTTTTTTTTCTACTAAACAATTAGTGCAAGATTTAACATTGTTACTAACTGTACTAGTCGCATGGCTAAACCAGCTGACCATACGGTTAACTTTTTGCACACACACTCAACACATGCACACATGTTTATACACCCACACGCAACACAGATACACGGCGGCAGCTTCGTTTGCTGCATAAAATTTCATAAACAAAAACGAAAAGAACTGTAAGCCAATTAACATATTTAAGAAGAGAAAAAAAAGGGAAACAAATCAAATTCAGGCCAGTTGAGATAGTTGATAATTTATGCCATTGTAAAAACAAAACAAAAAAACCTTCAACACGCCGAGATATTCAATTATTTAAAGTTCGTTTTACGCTGTGGCGCAACATCCCGTGTCGCGCCGTGTTTTTTTTTCTTATTTTTTTTTTACCCCAAACGTTTTAAGATTATTTTCGGCATTGATTACAAGTTGTTGTTGCGTCGCCCACACAATACATAAGAACAATAAAGAAAAAAAAATCAGCAATATATGTGCAAACTGTTTATTTTGGGTAAATAATATATATTGCATTGAAGTGAACACTCTGTGTTGGCTCAGGGAGCGTGCGGCGGTAGATGCATGATTAAATATTAAACAAAGTGCACGTGACGTCATTGCTGTCAAATTGCCTATGTAAATAAATTGATGATCATGCTACCTACTTCATTATGCTAGAATGATACTTGCAAAGTGTAGATAAATTGATGATCATGCTACCTACTTCATTATGCTAGAATGATACGTGCAATGTGTAGATAAATTGATGATCATGCTAGCTACTTTATTATGTTAGAATGATACTTCGCATATTTCACAGCGATATGGCAGCTCTGGTATTTAGCAAACAGTTCCTTTTTTTGTTCCTGTTGAAAAAATGTTTTTTGCATAAAAAAAAATTAAATAAAATAAAAAAAAAAATTGGTTCATGCTATTTTTCTTAAGACTGGTCTAATATTTTCATGTTAATTTAATTTAATTTGATTAAATATACATATATATTCTCTGCCGTCGAGCAACTGTTGCTTTTGTAAACTAATGTTTTAATTGTATATAAATAAATAATATAAACTTAAAATTTCAACCCTGATTTCAACAGAAACGGATTTATATTGACAATTTTGTCCATGGATTAACTTATTTTTAACTTTACTCAGCTTTAAAGTACATTATAGCCCATTCAAGGTCATTCATGAAAAGAAAATGTTTAATTAATGCAAAAATAAATTATTAGTAATAATGCCCTAAAAGTTTAAAGCAGAAAATCAATATACTGTGGCAAATGAATTTAAAAATTTTTTGTTATACATATTTTATAAATTTTTTCTATTATATTAATATAACGATAAAAAAAGCTATTGATTTAAGTTGAATATAGCTAAGAGCTACTGTATGCTATGAACTACAGTCTGTAACGAGACCAGCCAGTGGAGTACTGTCGCTTAGAATAAACCGCATAATTTATAATTTTTCCATAATAAACATTACATTGCGGCTAACCCGGCGTTGCATTACCACCAGCTAGCCCATTTTTAGACCGGGAGAGCTAGTCACTTGGCTAGTCATGTGTGGCTAGTCAGTAGTCAAGCCTGTGGCACGCTTCAGAGCTGCAGAGATGAATATTACTAGAGCGAAAGAATATATCCTGAATCCTGATCTATGTACTTATGATCTATATACTATAAAGTACAAAATGGTTATTGAGGTGCTTTATATCTAAACATATATATACAACTGCGACAACAAAAAAAACAAAGATACAAGTGACAAGCTTAAACTTACATAAAAAATAATAATGTTAATACTATATTATTTTTTTCAAATGAAATGCATATTTATTAATTTTCATTTCAAACTTTGGTACTGCTTAAAAAAAGATATATCCATAAAATCAAAAATATTTTTTGAAGTCAAAACAAATGCAAAAATCTGTATGTTAATAGAATATTATAATATTATTGATCTATAATGTCAATACGTTTGTGGAAAGGCTAAAATATTTGGAATAAGAGCGTAATGAAAAGTCGATTGATGCGGCAAAGTAACAAGAATTATTTTAGAACTGCCACGAAGCTATAAAAG
This sequence comes from Hirtodrosophila alboralis, assembly GCA_035043045.1. Lineage (NCBI taxonomy): Eukaryota > Metazoa > Arthropoda > Insecta > Diptera > Drosophilidae > Hirtodrosophila > Hirtodrosophila alboralis. The sequence goes on along the minus strand of JAWNNH010000677.1, from coordinate 102,711 downwards.
AATCTTTAAAGCATTACAACAGTTTAATAAAAGTTAGGAAAGTATAATCTGAATGACATTATTGTGTAAGAGGTCCAATAAAATCGAAATATTATGAAGGAACAAGCTTAATAGTACAGGCACATTTTTCTTATACCTAAAAAAAATATGTATTTAAGATTCGATTCGGTCGACGAAAAGCGCTTGAAGCAGTTGTGCGGTCGACGAAAAGAGATAACATGCAAATTGTATTTGTAAAAAGAGAAAAGACAAAAGTGCAGAGTTTAGTTTTAAATTTATTCTATATAAAATATATACTCACTTTTTATTTTGTTTTTTTTTTATATTTATTTCAGATTAAGCTCGGTCCATACAGAGGTTACAATGCTTTCGCTGCAGAATCAACGGCAACCGAAGACGACACCATTGGTGGATGACTATGAAATATCGGACACTGTGCTGGGACTGGGCATCAATGGTAAAGTGGTGCAGTGCACCAATCGACGGACTAAACAGATCTATGCCCTTAAGGTGCTATTGGATAATGAGAAGGCGCGTCGTGAAGTTGATTTACATTGGCGAGTTAGCGGTTGCAAGCATATTGTCAACATTATTGATGTCTATGAGAATACGTACAGCGGTCGCAAGTGTCTACTGATGGTAATGGAATGGTGCGTCTACATTTTCAACCTTATGATGAGCAATTCTTTGAAGAAAACAAACAGTGACTTTATCTACAAAAGTGTTGAAAGTTCAATGAGAAAAATGAATTGTTTAATATTGCGTAACTAACATTTCAATACTATTTACATATATATGTTGTAGTTGTAAATACTGTTTGCTAGCTTAATAACAAATGTAACAAATTATTATAAATTAATTAAATTTAGCTTAGATCTGTATCTGTTAGCTCCAAACACATTTACAGCTTTCATTATATTGAAATAAGTTTTATTTCGTAAGATCCGTGAGAAAGAAATGTGTTACTTACAATGGTTTATAAATGTGTTTTGCCAGGGTGATAGGAATTTTTATTGTTCTTCAATTATTCCATATTCTTGCTTAGATTTTATACTATCTTATGTTGAATTAATTTTTTTACTTTCAGCTTTAGCCCAGTCGCTGGCTTGGGGGGTTTCCTAAGTAAAAAAAAACCCCTAAATACCCTTTAAGCTTTTTTTTAGGTAGTAAAATTCAAGTTCGATATAATGTTTAGTAGTAGTTAGTTTTTCTGGTATTTATATGAAACTTAATTAATTTCTATTTAAATTAATTTAATATTTATGTATATTTTTTTTTATTTTATATAAATACAGCATGGTTGGTGGCGAGCTATTTCAACGCATACAGGACAAGGCAGATGGAGCATTCACAGAACGTGAGGCGGCTCAGATAATGCACGAGATAAGTTCGGCGATTCATTATTTACATAGTCGAGATATAGCGCATCGTGATCTTAAGCCCGAAAATTTGCTCTATACAACAACGCAGCCAAATGCAATACTTAAGCTAACGGATTTTGGTTTCGCCAAGGAGACATTCACCAATGACACTCTACAGACGCCCTGCTATACGCCCTACTATGTCGGTCAGTTAGCTATATATATATACATTGATTTTTTGCTAAAAAAAAAAAACATTTTTGATTTATTTTTGAAAATTGTAATAATAATAGTTATAATTGTAGAAAAGCGTAATTTGCTTTGTTTGCATGTTTGACTTTATGTATATGGGCTCAGAATGGCGTTACGTGACAATCGTACGCCTGAATGTGAAAAAAGCTAGAAAAAATTCAAATTTTAAAAATATTTATTTTAATCTGAGTAGCAATTCAGCTGGACTATATTTAATAAAAGAGATGAAAACATTCGACCTTTCCGATTAGAAGATATAAGCCAAAACAGGTGTGACGTTACGTGACAAGAATAAAACTTAAAGTTGTAAAAGCGCAAAACTCTGCGAAGTGTGCAAGCCTTTTTGCATTAAACTTTTTTTTAGTATTGTGATGAATAATTTAAGTTAATTTTGCAGACTATTTTATTTAAAAACCTTTTCCTGTTTTTTTTTACCATCGCCTTAGTATAAAGTGTTACGTGACAGGTACATTTCTCTATAATAATTAAAGTTAGAAAAAAGTATTGGTGACTTTTATTTTTGTGGTCGTTGTGGACCTTTCTGTGGAAATGTCCATAAAATAATTTATTAATTAATTGTAATTTTTATTATTCTTTACTAATGTATTTTTTTTTTATTTCTGCTTGATTTTGCAGCGCCCGAGGTGCTTGGCCCGCAAAAATATGACAAGAGCTGTGACATTTGGTCATTGGGCGTGGTTATGTATATTATAATGTGCGGCTTTCCGCCATTTTATAGTAATAACGGACTGGCCATATCGCCGGGCATGAAGAAACGCATCCGAACTGGCCAATATGATTTTCCCGATCCCGAATGGACGAACGTTAGCCAAGCGGCCAAGGATCTGATCAAGGGCATGCTAAATGTGGATCCAAGCAAACGTTTGCGCATTGAGGATGTATTACGGAATAAATGGATTGCACAATTTAATGCTGTGCCACAAACGCCGCTATGCACGGGCCGTATGCTTAAGGAGGGCGAGGAAACTTGGCCGGAGGTGCAAGAGGAAATGACACGATCGTTGGCCACCATGCGTGTTGATTATGATCAGGTAAATGTAAAAGCGCTAAAAATAAAATTCAAAACTTAAACTATAATATGAAATTTATTTTATATATAGATGCAAATTAAGGAACTGGACAAATCCAATAATCCGCTGCTGACGAAGCGCAGGAAAAAAATTGAAGGCATTTTTGCGGGGCAAAATAAATGAGCAACTACAACAAAACAACAAAATTTAAAAAGGACAAACGCCAAACCCCATTAAAAAAGAAGATGAAAAAAAAAGCAGAAAGATACAAAAACAAAAGAGATATATACTTATAATCATCTGTGGATTCTAAACACTTAAAGGAGTTGTATAATGTGCTTATTTTAAAACACGACACGACAAAAGCTATACAACTAGCATACATACATACAACAAGGACAACAAAATAATTCCCCAACTCCCTATAAATGTTACATTTTATGTTTTCTTTATATATATGTATATGCATTATTGCATTTTTTATATTTTAATATGATTACTTTTCGTTTGTTTGTATGTATGTTTGTTTGTCTGTATATTCATATTTCCAGTAAAAGGTTTTAGGGTATTTTTTAGTCTGAAAAAGTGCTCTTTCATAAAGATATAACTTTTATAGTAGCAAAAGGTAAAAATATATATTGTAAAACTTGTAAAACACAACACAAATATCCAAGACCGTTTATAGCCAGACAGAATTTGTTTTTGTGGTTTATTTTTTAATGTATTTGTATTTTATTTTTTTTTTATTTTATATATATATATAATATGTATTTCCTGACCTATGATGTGTATGTGAATTTTTTGATTATAATAATAATAATAATATGAGAAAATAATTAAATATACATATATATATATATATATACATAATGTAATTTAATTATATATGTATGTGTGGTATATATCCAATATTGCAAGGGGAATATATATGAAGCCAATTAACGTTAACATTATATAAGCCTTGCTCCAGTTTACGTCTGTTGTTTACAATTTTTTTGTTGCCGATGCCGACTCTATGCAAGCTATACAAATTTATCATATAAATAAAGTATTTGTAGTTTATAAAATCGAAAAATGATTAAAAAGTATTTTATTTACAAAACAGAGATAGAAAAAGATAACATTTAGAAACTTCTTGTGCAACTTTTTTTCAGATCAAATATATGAAACTACAATCAAATGCTATATAATAAATATATAAAAATTTCTGGTATTCAGAACTTTTGAGAGTTAGTTCACGTGTGAAATTGGTCGCAAATTCAGTAAATATATTCAATAAAATTTTGATATAGCCGTTTTTGAGCTTAACAAAAAAAAGCTAGTCCATAACTCGGAACTTAGTTTATTGAGATTGCATTTTTAAAAAGTTTATGAAATATATGTTCAAATGGTCATAATACATTTTTAACTTGAATTATTCGTTTAGAATTCATTTAAGATTAAATTGCAAATTTTGTATCAAAATATGTCCAATCTCGAAAAAGTTACCCTACAGTATTTGGAACTAGTTCGTAACTGGTGAGATCACTACTTACTAGGGAATCAACTCTACTTACGTTACTTAACCTAAGTAATGCGTATATCCTTTTCTGAATGAAATGTCCGGAACTAGAGTCAATTATTATATATATTTCAAATGCACACTAACGAGAACTTAAACTATTACTATCAAAAATATCGTCTGACAGCACCAACTAGATATATTTTGAACCATACTAAGTTCCAAAAACCTTCAAGCTTTTTCCAAATATTATTTTAGTAAAATCAAGGAAATCAACATCAAATGAGGAGCGAGTCTAAATGGCTGGCTGCAACTCCCCATTTCTGATTTATAAGTAAAAAAATGGTGAGTAAAAAATAATTTAATATATAAAAATCAGTCAGAATAAAAAGCAAATGCGTTGAGCTTTGTGTATTGATTGATTAAATTAAGTTTTGAAAATATTGTTTTAGTTTCCTAATAATATTTTGGTTATAGTAGAGTGAATAGATAAATTTTCATATATAACTGCTCATCTGGCGTTAATATTGCAACGGTATAATATCACCATCACTATCAGCTGGCCAATTGCAACGATACTATATTTAATTTCGAACTCGAAAATATACGATTAATGCTAATGCGATAATTATCGTTGCCTAGCACGGCCAACTTAACATTCATCAAAACATGCCGATATTTAAAAAAGGAGACATTGATACCTTGAACAAAATGGTAAGTAAAATATAAATGAATAATTAAAAATTAATCAACATAAATTGCAAATGACCTTGGCAGGGCCTGGATGCCTCTGGCCGCGACTTGAAAGACTTTATCCGTCTGTACTACGACGCTTTTGACAATCAGCGACATGTAAGCAAAAATAAATTACAATTTCACAAAATGTCAATGATGTACATATGTCTTTGATTTGCATTTGCAGAATATTGGTTCTCTGTACGTTGATACTGCTAATCACAATAGCACTTACGGTCGTGAAGCTATAGAACGCAGTTTCTTGGAGTTGCCCCCAACGCGTCATCGGCTGGACACGCTGGACGCGCCGGTTTGGCGGCTTGGGCTTGACGGCAATGGCAATCAGATCACACATATAATATTAGTTAACGGTTCGGTATTTTATGGCCAAGAAGCACGCCGTCATTTTCACCAACTCTTTGTAATAACCACGGAGTATGGCAACTGGAAAATTTTCACTGATTTTTATCGCATGTAATATGTAAAAAAAAAATTTATTATTATTATTATCATAGCTTGAGTTGTGTATATTTATAGATTTAATTTGATTTTGAGAATCTTGTAGTTTCGCATTAATACTTTGCTCAAGTTTTGTTGTACAAAAATACTTTATTAATTTGTTTCAACTATATCAATTTATTTCTTTTAAAAGCGAATATCATAATCTGTCCATAACATAAATAATCATAATTGGGGAATACCATGAAATTTAAATAATAATCTGCGGCCTTAATGTTAATTAAGCTTGTTTGTTGGTCAAGTTTTTATTTAAATTAATTTCTTGCGGTAAAACTTAAAGTTTTTTGTAGTTTATCGAATTTAATAGCTATAAAGCTGTGCCAAAAATGAAAAAACTTGATTATAGAAAAGCAAAGTATAAAAACTATGCAAAACTAAGAATATATTTTAAAATTATGTAAATACATGTCTAGCATCGAGAGATTAATATAGTCTAACAGTTAACTACTGTATGGTTGGTCTAGAGTCTAGACGAATAAACATATTACGAATATAGATATGTATTTAGGTTTATATTAGGTTTGTCGGCTTATTTACATTTAATTTTCAACTTAAAAAAAATAAAATAGAAATAAATTCAATTTAAATAAAGCATCCATCCAGAGTTTAAGCCTCTTGTTTTAATTAAGTTCTCCATGTGGCATAGCTAGAACAAATAATTTTAAATAACAATTTTTAAATAATGCATGCAGTTTAAATTATAAATATTTCAAGTTATTTTCCAAACAATTTTTTTTGTTATAATAAAATCAGAATATATAGCAGCTGGAAGCTGGCACTTGTACTAAATAATGGTAAATGTTCTGACGGAAATTTAACATGGAAACAATATTCAACATCCGATACGATAACGCATAATGTTGGAAATTATATAAAAATTGTCGAATAATGAGAAGCATTAATCAAACGGTAAAATTTGCAGCATTTTGTATCCCGGCCTTTTTAGAGTCGATTTATATTTAAAAAAATAGGTTGCCGGGACCATTTTTGAGATAAACGAACAAAGCTAAATTTTCGACGTTTCAAAAAGGTTTTTTTTTTTTTGGGAAACATTTAATTTTACTATTCAAAAAGTTAGCTTTGGTAGTCTGAAAATAACTCCGAACATAGTTTAACGATATTAAAGGTGTTTATCTTTTTTTAAAGGTAATAAAATAACGTATCAACCTGCCATACAACATTTTTTAAGAATTAGTAAGTTTACTGATCCAAAGAGTGATAAAAGAAACGAAATCTAGTTTTCGAAAAAAAAATTGCACAAAAAGTAATATCTTTTAAAATGGGCATATTTTTAGGCAATATTTTCATTTTGATTCTCAATAACTTCTAAACAAATAATCTAATTTAAAAATATTACATGGCAGGTTGATAGACTATTTTATAACCTTTCCAAAAATATAAACAACTTAAATATCATTAAACTATGTTCAGTTATTGTCACTTTTCCAAATCTACCTTCGAAAAGTCGCAATTATAGTTTTTTTCGATTATCTTCAAAAAGGGTCCCGGCAACCTATTTTTTGAATTTTATTTTAGGAATCAGCGATCCATTTTACATATATTTCGACTCTAAAAAATTTGGGATACAAGAATTGTTTTCAAATTGTTGCATAGTGTAATTAAAATAGAATCTTGTAATTTCTTTCATTTTTGATTAATGTTAATGTCAATGATTTGAATTGATTTAGGACTTTATATTTTTATATATATATTTTGATTAATGTGAATGTCAATGAATTGAATTGATTTAAGGCTTTATATTTAAAAAATTTCAAAATCACGCTTTATGATTATTTACACAATTTTCTCGATACTAACAATAGATAAAGCTAGCAGCACTAAAGCCAAAAAAAAGAAGAATTTTCAAGAATTTTTTATTTTTTTGCAATGCAAATAATTTTTCATTTATTGACGTATAATATATAACAGTGCAGTTCGACACACACCCACGCATAACATCGTTGGGTTTACCGGGGGGTTTTTTATTTAAATTTATTTTTTTTTAACTTTTTTTGGGATATTAACAGTTTGCTAAACGGTGTCTCAGTTCTTGTGGGATTAGTTCCATGGCATCTAGTACTTTAATCACGCACATATCAAATTAAATTAAAAAAAAAAAAAGAATTAATCAAGCGACTAACTAGTACAAACAGTACAACAACAGCAACAACAACATCGACAACAACAACAACAACGGCATACATACGTTTGATGTATGCAGTTCAGCCTCTACAACTGGTGTATATGCGGATATATGTATATTAATATATATCTATGATCCTACGACAATAGTTAACAAATTGATTTGCTGTTTTGTTGCATTGTATGTTTGTTTGGTGTGGTGCCATTTATCAGGCTTACAAAATTGTGTGTGATGTATGGTGTACCTTATAGATACCATATATATAGTAGTTATAGGCTATGTACAAATATATAATCATATATCATCATATTTTCATTATAATGTTGGGTTTTGTGTTAACAGTTAAATAGCCAAAAGCAAATTTGCATTTAGAAAAATATACAATATATATTTATATATATATCTATATATGGAGTATATGTGATAACGTGTTTGTTTAGATGGCATTTTGGGTGTAGAGTGTTATTTTTTTGTTTTTTTTTTTTTGGTAAAGGAAGATTGTTTTTGTGTCTTGTCCTTAAAAGTATTTCATAATTTATAATGGCAGATATTGAGATTCACACCATAATATATAGTTGACTTTTTCTTTCTTTCTTTTTTTGTTTTAGTTGAACTTTAAATTCCTGCATACGTTTACATAGTTAGCTTTAGCTTTGTTGTGTGTCAAGTGTGTGTACATAGTGTATGTGGTTTGTTTTTGTTTTTGTAAACTGAAGGTACATCAATTACATTATTTCGCATTTCAATATATGTAGTATAACAACAACAACAATGGCACACGCACAACGCCCAATGCGTCTTTTGTCATGGCAAACAAATTAATTTCAATTTCCCAGTTCTCCCAGTTTTCCAGCTTAACAATATTACTGCACATTGTTTAGAGAAAACTATCGCAGCTATTTTCCGCCTCACTATTTGAACAGTCCATTGCTGGCAGTGAGCAACCTCGTCTATATATCCATGGACGCTGATAGCCAATCTCCTGATATGGATGTGGATGCTGTTGCTGCTGCTGCAGCTGCTGTTGCTGCGAATGTAAATGCGTCTGCTGACGCGCTGCAGCAATGCGTTCATTGTCATTGTTGGTACTGTTGCTGCTGGTGCTTGGAGTTATATGACTCCCACGACGATTTATTGCCGTTGGGCCAGCGGGTGTATTGTTGACATTGAGACGTGGAAAATATTTATAGATTTCCAGCAGATTATTGAGCTTAATGTGCGGCTTATGTTCCACATCGTCCAGACATTGTGCAGCGCTGCTGCTGTTCAATGGCGTCCAAAATGTCAGACCCAGCTGAGCAAGATGACCGCCCTGAAAATAGAAAAAATATAAATTTTAAATGTGTTTAAACTTTACAATCAATTCAGTAGAATAGCATGGCAATAGCAACTGTTTAGAGCGAGCGCGATATAGTTTATTTGAAAGTGTTTTTGAGCTTTCAATTAAAGATTTTATACGCTTTTGAAGAAAATATATTGTCAGCTTTTATTTGCTTAAAATTATGTTTTTAAAAAATATATATCTCTTGGAAAAAAATATATTTTCAGCTTTTAATTGAACACACTTAAAAAATAAATTGCGCTTTAAAACAATATATCATCAGCTTTTAATTGAAAAACATTTTTTTAACTATATTGCGATTTAAAAAAAAATATATCATCAGCTTTTAATTGAAAAACATTTTTAAAATTATAATGCAGTCTTTTAATTAAAAAACATTTTTTTAAAGTTTGTTCCGCTATTTTAAAATATATATCATCAGCCTTTATTTGGAAAACAAGCTTTAAAAATTAATTGCGTTCTTTAAAAAAAAAATTATCATCTTTTAACTGAAAAACTTTTCTTAAATTACATTGCGCTCTTTGAAAAAAATATATTGTTAGCTTTTAATTAAAAAACATTTGTTTTTAACTATATTGCGATTTGAAAAAAAAATAAATATCAGCTTTTAATTGAAAAACACGATTAACATAAAAATACGCTCTTGAAAAAAATATATCATCAGATTTTAATAGAAAAACGCGCTTAAAATTAATATGGGCTTTTGAAAAAAATATATATTATCAGTTTTTAATTAAAAAACCTTTCTTAAATTATATTGCGCTCTTTGAAAAAAATATATCATCAGGTTTTAGTTGAAAAACACGCTTAAAATTAAAGTAAGCTCTTGAAAAAAATAAATCATATGCTTTTAATTGAAAAACATGTTTTAAAATCTAATTATGTGCTTAAATCTTCTCATAGAAAAGTGCTTTTGTAATGGTCGAAAATTGAATTGTTTTACATATATAATTAATCAGAAAATTAAATTGATTTTCAAAATTTAAAGCAAGTGTGTGTTGGACCTGCCTTCCTCTGCGATTCTTAAAAATCAAAGGGAGTGCCAGTGCAAATAAAAACCATGAAAATATTTTCGCATGCACTCCCATCAACTATTGAGAATCGCGGAGAAAGGCAGCTCCAACACACACTTGCTTTAATTTTTGAAAATCAATTTAATTTTCTGATTATTTAAATATGTAAAACAATTTCGACCATGAGACGAAGCGAGTATTAATTTATAACTAACAAAAAAAAATTTAATAAAAAAAAAACAAATTTCCACTCACCTTGATATCTGTCTCCAGTTTATCACCAATCATGGCACATTCCTGTGGTTTAACATTTAGAAAATTACATGCCGCATAGAATATCTCCGGATGTGGCTTCTCCCATGGCAAATCCGATGAGACGAGGACACAATCGAAATACCCTCGCACATGCAATTTGGATACCTTCTCCCATTGAGCATTCGATGGCCCATTGGTGATGAGGGCCAAGGCATAGCCGGCATGTCGCATACGCTGTAATAATTGCACATAATCGGACGGTATGGCCAGATAACGATACCGTAATTTCAACCACTGCGGATAGATTTGCTCAGCAAGATGTTTGTGCTTCTGATGCAATGATTCCCGCCACAAATGTGTGCGCCACGAATCCAACGATGTTTGCGAATTATCCGGACACCGGCGAAATGATTTTAAAAAATGTTGTGTAGCTAGGCTGGCATCATTTTTGGTAAAGCTATACTGAGTTTCCAGTACGTCAGCGAGCTGTAAAGGGAAAAAATAAAAATTATTTAATTAATAGACTTTAAATGCATTTCTTAATCGCTCGAAACAAAGCTAATAAATTACGAAAAATATTTCAAGCGCATGTAAGAAATAAATAAAAAGAATTTCCTAAAAATTTTCTAAAAATTCTTTTGGCATGATTAATATACTGCGTTTATATATATTTAGAAATCTTTTCAAGCAATTAAAAACTAAATTATTCAGCTAAAACATTTGTTTAATTAATTCGCTGATATGCAAATGACGGCCCATATGCATATTAAAGAAAAAACCTGTAAAAACATGTTAATCTCGTTTCTGATTTTTTTTTTACACACATGTTTTTACATGCATATGTATCGTATTTTAATTTATTTCCGCCCAAAGAACAAAGCATTTTAATATTAAATTTATACTAAGTATATATAGTGTGCGACATGCCTTCTACTTAATTTTATATTACATCAGGGTACAAAAATAATTTTAAACCACTAAAGTCTAATTTGGGCATATCAAATCGATATACCTTTGTAAAGGTTTTTTAAAAAAAATTCATTATTCTTGTCGTTTAACTTTTATTTAATTTTATTAGATTATTTATAGGATAATATAATTTAAAATTGGTAAGTTTTGGTTTGGATATATATATCTCTAAAAACAAAAAACTTGTTCATACAAAACATTTTTTAAACGATTTTTCCCAAGGGGCTTGAAGTGGTCCGATTTTAATAAAATTTGGTAAAATTATCTACTTCATAATAACACATAAAAATTCTGTTTAGATATTTCCAAAATCCAAAAAAATGTAATTCATAGAAATCATTTTTAACCCGATTGTTCCTATGGGAGTTATACTGATATTTAAAATAACATGGCGTGTTGAACTAGTAAGCAGTGTTGCCGTTTTGGTGTTTTTACCACTAGATTTGGTGTTTATTTTATTTTGAGCTAGTTTGCCTAAAAAGTAAAAATACTGAAGAGTGAATTATTACTTTTTTTGTGATTTATTTTTGTCTTAGTTTGTAATATTTGTTTGAAAAAGTTAACTTTTTTATGAAGTCCAGTAAATTAGCCTAGATAAAAATCTAAATTAATTTTCTATTGAAATATAAAGCTGCAAAAGAAAATGGGAAATTTGATCGAAATTGCTTTTCCTGCTGTGATCGAATGTGGACGTAGAAAGAATTTTTTGTAAAAATAAAAATATAGAAATAAAGCTAAAATAAAGAGGATTTTGAATTATCATCATTATGACATGTTCACGATAATTTTTAAAACCTTTGAACCATTTATAGACTAGCCTTAGATAGGCAATTATCACCATATACTTTTTTTTTTATCAATTCATGAGTCAACACATTTTTCAAATAAAATTAAATTTGTTTCAACATTTTTTTTTTAACGCAAAAGTTATCATTTTTATTCTAGGATTTTAATTAAAATGCTTGTTATTTAATTATCACACTGTGTATAATGAAAATAAAACAAAAATTAAAGGTTTATAGTTAAAACCCGTTAGATATGTTTTTAGTGGGATTCAAGTGATACTTTGTTGGTTTTTTTTGAAGACGCAACGGCAACACTGTTAGCAAGTGTCATTACAACATTTAGAGATGTGCATGATTTTATTTTAGTTTCTTATGACTTTGACCTCTAGCCATAGAAAGACAACGTGCATTGATCAAACTTGCATTCCCTTACACACACAAACACACACACACATGCACACTCAGACAGCGCGCGCGTGCCTTCTGCTGATAGCGAGGCAGACACACTCAACTACGTAAATATGCATGTGTGTGTGTACACACAAGTGTACGTAACAGCCGAATGCAGTGGAAAATTTTTTTTTTAAATTTGTGTAAGCGCGTGTGTGTGTGTGTGTGCGTGCGTTTGTTTGCAGGGGCATGACACACACAGAGCGCACTTTCACCCGGAGTGGGTACAACGATTACATACAGATTACGTACATACCTTGCGTATTGCTTTTGAGTCACCGGCGCGCGTTGGGATAAGTGTATTATCTAAGTCAAAATAGAACGCAGAGATTTTCGCACAAATGCCATCGAATGGTGTTGTGTGCTTGATGCTCGTTGTTACTGTTGTTGCTGTTGTTGAATATTTGCTAGCGGCCATGAGTTATCTCCCCCACACACACTGTTGGAGCTGCAGCACTAGAGAGGATCTATGGGAACCGTGGGGCAGGATGTGTGATACCACAAATATCATAAGAACGTATATTTTTTATATTTTGAATTTGCCGCCACAGTAGCAAATTATAAGTGGCGACTTTAGCTCGTAAAATAGTTGCACACGCTTCGTTAGTTAAACAGCAACTAAATCTAAAAAAAAAAAACAAAACGTCGTACTAAAGTTAAATAAGGGAACAGGTAAATGTAACCAAAGTAAGAGCGAAGCAATGACTGAAAGAAAGTGTACGCACGCACGATTTCACAGTTCGGCGCGTAAGTTGATGTACGTCACTCGACGTTCAAGCTACAGTCTCTTCAAATTTTCTTTGCTTTATCAAAGGTTTTTAATTCTTTATTATGCGCATTTTATTTCTTTAAACGCTTTCTATAGAATTTCGCATTTTTAACTGAATATTATTATATATCAATTGCAATATTATTGACGTACACAGATTTTGGGCCGTCACTGTAAGTTGAACAGTAAGAGAGAACACGGTGTGTTTCAATGTGCCAGAGTGAGCACGCAATACTCTTCCGGAAGAGAGCACAACTAATGTGTATAGCTGTCATTGTCAACAAACCAAGCAAACAGATTGCCAGGGTAATGTTTATAACTTTTAATATTAATAAAAAGTATTTAATATTTGGCTATGAATTAGGGATTAATTAGCATACTTAAATATTTTCATTTTGCAACTCTGCTCTTGTGTGTTGTTCAACACTGTGCAGTATTGCAAATGGCTTGTTATCGATATATTGCAATGTTTTGTTCAGGTGGCAGCGCCAAGTTAAATTCTGTTTAAAATTCGTTAATTTTTAATTTATTATTTTATTTAATCCAATTTATTGTTGTTGATTGAGAACGACCGACTGGTAAGTTAAATTATGAGCTTTATTGAAGAAGCAACAATTTGTAAATTTTTAATTTTTAAAATACAGAAACTTTTTGTGCAAAAAATTGTTAGATCGAGTTGTCTGTGTTTCTTTCAATATCCTTGAATGCCATTATGTAAAATGAAGTTGCATTGCATTTAACTTGGTGCGGAAAGCCTGATAAGCCGAGTGTGCAGCGATTTACATCTTTAATATAAATAAACGTACCATTTTTAAATGTTTAATCATATGTAACACATACTTTAATATATTTTTAATTTTACAGAAGTGTGTCACTTAAAGTTTATAAACGCAACTGAAATGGAAATTAACTTAATTTGTAAGCAACATCTATTGAATGCAAAAGACACAGTGATGTAGAGAAAAAAATTAAACCCTTTCACTTAGAATATTAATTAAAATGTAATATATTATTACAAAAAAATGTATTGAAAATGTAACACTATAGTCTAAATTGCGATATTGGATATTTAGAATGTAATTATACTTAAGGGGAATATTTATAGTAGTTATGAGAGTAAAAAATGTTGGAAGAACACTTATTCTGGTAAGCCCACATCTTCACAATATACATTTATCATCATAAAATCCACTCAACATTTAGTATTTAAATTTAGCGGCACTGCCGCAGCTAATCATCTTTTTAACAATGTCGAGCATGATATCGATGTATTGCATCGAATGATCATGTTTCATAAGGTGGCAACGACAAGTTGCTTGTTGCGGTAAAATTTAGAATACGATTCGCGTATTAAAAGTTGCTTAAAGTTTATAAATATAACAATTGAACACAGAGGCATTAACAATGAGTAAAGTAACTGCAGACGTTAAAATCAAAGCCTCAGGTAGGTTCCCACATTAAGTTTGCTACAGTTCCGTGTTGATTTAAATAATTTATTTGTATGTATAAACACAGAGGCTTCCCAGAAGACGGGCACAGGCGATGCCGCCGCCGCCGCCAACGCCGGAAAATTTCAAACATTCTCATGCAAAGTTAGTACACTACTTTAAATCTTTAAACTCTTTAACAATATTTCGATGTATTTCTATTTAATTTCAGAATTTGCTAATTTACCGCCAGATCAACTGATTATAAAGATCAAAACAATGGAGGAACAGGTTAAGAAGCTGGCTTTGCGTGAGGCCCAGGAAATGGCACGCGGCAAGATGTTGGGCATCTTTGATATTTTTAAAAAACTATAAGATATACGAAACTGACATTAAAAATAATAGTAATTAAGTTAAACAGTTTTTCTACAAACATACTTACATACATCAATGAACATGAATCATATTCATATTGAATTTAAGTAAATCAACGGTTGTCTACGCTAGTCAAAATTAATTAACATTTATTTTTTTATAGTGATTATGGAATGTTTGATCTTAATAGTCTTTTATATGTATGAACATATGTATATTCCACTTTATACTTAGTCAGTGGTCAGCCACTCTCAAAATTTAGTGTTTAAATTTGGCGGCAATGCCGCTAGCCATGTAAAATTGCTAGACATGCTATCGATATATCGCATTAAAATAGCGTGTTTTATTAGGTGGCAACGCCAAGTTGCTTGTTGCGGACAAATTTAGAATACGATTCGCTTAATTAATGTTGCTTAATGTTTATAAATATAACAATTAAACGCCCCCGTGTTCAAGAATGAGTAAAGTAAATGCAGACATTGAAATGCTAGCGTCAGGTAGGTTACCACAATAAGTTTGCAGTAGTTCTGTGCTGATTTATATAATATATTTGTATGTATCCACGCAGAGGCTTCCCAGAACACGGGCACAGACGATGCCGCCGCCGACGCCGCAAATTTTCCAAATATTAAAACAAACGAAAAATATGCCGAATTCGGACGTCTTGTATCAACAGAAACCTTGCGTGAATCGCCGGTGCAGTGGCCAGAGAGCTGTAAGTATACAAAATATGGATATATACAAAACAATTTGCAATCATTTACATCATTGCACACACAACACAGTTCCTGGAATGGATGCATTTTTGGCTTCCAGCGAAATACCAATACCCATACCATCGACAAATTTACCAAAGTTCACCAAAGAAGACATGATTCTAATGCAAAGTTAGTAAACTACTTAAGTTAAAGTAAAATCTATTAACAATATATTATATTTCTATTTAATTTCAGAATTTGCTAATTTGTCGCCAGATCAACTGATTGAAAAGATCAAGAGAATGAAGGAACAGATAAATAAGCTGGATTTGCTTGAGGCCCGGGAAATGACACGCGGCAAGTTGTTGGGCATCTTTGATTGTGATCGTTATAAAAAACCATAATAAATTCGAAACTGACATTAGAATAAGTAATAACAAACATACATACATAAATGTACATTTAATCATTTTATTTTCATCAAATACGTTTCACATTAAATTTAAGTAAAACAACGGTTGTCTACGCTAGTCAACAATAAATAACATTTATTTTTTCATTAAAGCATTGTTATGATATTTTTTTAATAGTCTTATACATATATGTATATTTATGTTCCACTATATATTATGTGTGTGTATATATCAGTATATCAGCTACGATTTGTAGGAGTTTCAGTTTTTGGTACTAGGAGTTGTAAGTTATAGGATGTGTAGGATCAGTGAGGAAAGGCACAGTTCTATAAATGCCGCTATACATAAACCAACAATTAACTCTGAGTGTGTGTTTGGTGATTTACTTCTTGGGTTACACATATAAACCTGCAAAGATTTATCTTATCGTTTAATGATTTAATACAAAAATTTTAAAAGGAATGTTAAATTCTTGCTTTGAATATTTTTGAAATAATAACTGACATCCAACTCTCATCTAAAGTAGCTTAACATTGTCTTTTTGGCAATTTAAATAATAATAAATCACATTAAAATGTTTACACAATTTACAGCTTTCAATACAACATTTCTCACACATATGCAGCACACGGACGTTGATAAAGTTGCCGAACGTTGTGCTTTGAAGCCAAATGCCAACTAATACATATATAAATATTTACTAAGACATATGCATACATCAATAGTCTGTTCACGATATACACATGTGCGTCTGCCATAAGAGGTCAGGGTCAGTGGCTTCTATTCCTGCCACTGCATGGCAAAACGTTGCTCAAATGTGATGCGATTATAGACACCGACATCGGCCAACTGCATGGGATCGGTATAGTAGGCATATCGTCTAATATCCACCATGGCCACATCAAACATTTGCTTCCAGCTGGTCAAATCCGTGACGCTCATATGGATGGGCAATTGGGGATCGGGTATATCGATGGCCGCCTGCAGCCGGTCAAATGCCTCGGCAATGGGACCCACCGATAGATTCACCCAATATTCGGCCGGAAAACGTTTATTCTCACAGAATGGCGCACCCTTGCGCATTATGAAAACCAGCATCAGTATTTCGTAGCGTTCGGAGCTTTCGTAGAAGCGTTTGGTACGCGTCTTTTCCACAAAATCAATTAACAATATCAATGGTGTATAGTTTTGCAAATGCATGAGCAGCTCACGGTCTGTCCAGAGATAACGGCCACCAGCTCCAGTGCCGCTCTTGATATTCAACATGCTCATATTGCTGGCCAATTGATGATGTGGATGATGTTGTTGCTGCTGCTGTTGATGTTGCTGTTGATGATGATGTTGCTGTTGTTGTTGATGATGTTGCTGTTGTTGTTGATGTTGCTGCTGTTGATGATGCTGCTGTTGCTGTTGCTGATGATGTTGTTGTTGGGTTGTCACAGTTGTGGTTACCACACCAGTTCCAGCACCGGCTATTGCTGCAGTGCTTCCGGTCACATTCGATGCACTCTGATTGCTGGGCATGCCAACGACAATACCAATGCCGCCAGTTTGTCTAAGGCAACCAACCTCCTCGACCATCTACCAGACCAGACTATACTGCAAAATGCAAGCGATAAATGCAATTATAACCCTTTCCTTCTCTCTATTTTTTTTTTTTGGCTGTTGCTGTGCGCGGCCAACTAGGCCAAGGTCGAACAACTGGGCAGCAGGGAGGGGGTTGGCTTGTTGGCACAGTTAGCGAATTGTATATACGCCCACGACACGACCCCTCAACTTGTTGCAAGTTGCAATTGCAATTGCCTGACGTTTACACTATTCTCATTTATGCAGATTTATGCATATATAATTTTTAATTTTTCTTTTCTAATTACCTCTTGATTTAACTATTTAATTCAATAATAAAAACCAGCAAAGCAAGAGAGAGAGCTAATGGAAAACTGCAGCAGCTCCTGGCTGATTGCGTGCTGGCTGGACGATTGTTGTCACGCGAGTGCGTGGCCAACAATAGCCGATGAGGGTCCTCGGCCCGAGCAGCAGACCAGACATTCACAGCCAGTGGATGAAACTAGAATGAGCTCGACTATAAGTTACCACTGAATATTCAATTTGATTTGTTGTATTTTGTATTCAAACAAAATGAGCAGGCTAAAACGGGAAAATCTGTTGGATCTCACAAATCTAATCAATTTAAACCTATTCATATATATTTATTATATATATTCCTTCAGCAATAATCCACATTATATTTTTTCCCACGCACATATAAATAAACATTTAAATCCTTGATCTAGAGAAAATTCTTCATGCAGAAATATCAAACTTAAATCTTCAATCGCTACGACTTTCATACACTGGAAAGTAATTTTAAATTGCTTTTCAAAATTTTCCAAATAAATAGATAAATAACCTTTCAATTGCACCTAACCAAAGTGTTAAAAAAAAATATATATGCTTTGTTAGGATTGTACCTACTTATATAAATCATTATATTTCTAAACCAATATTCTAGTTTTTATAGATCGATTTTCAAGAATTTAAATAAATAAAATTACATACCCGCATATTAATAATATGTAACAAATCCCTTCAAGTATAGTTTACATATAACAATAGTATTAAGTTTTAGATTATGGTTTTATAGCTTTGTGGGTTTTTTTTGTAAAATTTTCCCCGCTCTGAAATGTTATATTATAGTATTAATTACTCTGTACTCTTGTAAATCCAAATTATAACATTTAAGCGATTAAAAATTAAATTGAATAAATAAATAAAATAAAATTTAAAGGCTCAAAAATACACAAATTGATAATACCCCTTATATGCATTTTAAATAGAAACACGATACAAAAAACACACGCGAATGCATTTCGGTCGCCCGACATTATTCTCCCTGTCTATATACATACATACATAAAGTTTGTTTAGAACGTATATACACAAAATTGTTTATGCATATTTTTTTTATGAATTTCCATTTAAATTATATATGTATATATAGCCTAACTCTTGATTTTTGCAGTTTGGGAAAAGCAAATGCTTTTTTTTTTTTACCTGTTCCAGCTATAATCCATTTTAAGTTATATTAAAAAACAAAAATATTTGTGGATAGTCTAAAGTATTCAAAGTTTTCAAATGCAGCTTTTGTATTTCAATGCATTAAGAAAATTAAAGAAATGTTTGAGGTAACAAAAATGAGCGATATATTTTAACAAAATATATTCCATGTACTATATATGTATATTAATGCTTAGAAAAATAGTTTGCATTTCTAAAGTTACTTAAATAAATTTTTGTTTGTTTTGGAAAGCAAATTCACTTCACTATAAACAAAAATTTTACAAAGCAACTTCAACTTTTCGTTGATAATTAATCTTAAATAATAAAAATATATTTTTTCTGCGTTTGAGGTGACTGTAGTTTTGCATTAATGAAACTACAATTTCCCCAAACGCAGAGCTAAGCTGCGATAATATGTCGCACTTATAATGATAATATTAATTTGTAATTATCAGTCTAATGTTTAATATTAACTAATTATATGTATTACAATGGCTCCTGCAGGCGATAACAATCGGAGGCAATTTTCCATTTGTCATTCTCGGCGGTTATTACAAAGGTTTGTTGAAAATTACGCAGTGGTTGCTCCGCATATTTCACCGTACCGCCGGCCACTATGATATATGTGGTCTGATTACCAACAGCCTCATCCAGTATGGGCTGCGCGTCCAGCGTGGTCAGCTGATGACGTGATGAGGGCACATCCAACAGATAGCGTTCTATAACTTCACGACCCTTAGAGCCATTGCCGTTCCAACTGAGAATTGCATTATCAATGTACAGACGACCCATTTGCTACAAATTCAAATCAAATACAGTTAACATTAAAACATTGGCATTTTGTAAAATTGCAATTTATTTTGCAATTGCCGGTGTATTTGCTTACATGACGCCGGTTGTCAAGAGAGGCGTAGTACAGGCGGGTGAAGTCGTCGGCAGTGCGACAACAGGCATCCACTTTTGTTTTCAGTTCCTGTCAAATGCATTTGCAATTTGTGTTTAAAAATGTTTAAATATTATATTATTTTTTACTCACGTTGTTCATATTTCTTGATTGAGTTTAGAAATCAGGCGTACAAGGCATTATTATCGATAAGTCTTGATAAATGTTAAGTTGGCTGTGCCATGCAGCGATAATTATCGCCAAGAAATTTCGAGAGTAGCATAAATCGGTAAATTTTAAACGATATATTAATGGCCAGCTGATATGGATGCTGATATTTTACCGTTGTAACTTTTAATTTAGCTGCCCCTCGATAAATATAAGGAAATTAATCTATGTATTGAAATATTTCTATAAAACGTATACTTGAGCAGTGCGTTTCAATGGGAAATCTATAACAATTAAAAAAAACATCTATTGATATAACCTTAGGGAAACTGTTACAAAATATTAATAACAATGGTGATAATAAGTCCAATCTATAATTATTCACTCAACAATTGACGATGATTTGCTTATATCAGAAATATCCAGAATGCTTATATTTGTATAAATCCACCAATTATTGAAAAATCGAAAAGTTCTGCCACATAACCAATTTGCAATTTATCGATATTCAAAACGATATATCTTTAAAAATTTAATTATTTGTTACTATTGTAAATTATGTGCTATTAGCAATGATTATGTATAACATCTAATTGGCTTAATCATATATACATATATTTTACAATTTATGCACACCAAAGGAATGAACACAGACAAACATGAAGATTGTATACAATTGTTTAATTGATTTCCAGTCGGTCAAGAGTTTTTCTTCCGCAATTCCTGATCAAGCAATTTTTCACGCCAACCAGGACATTTAAAGCGTTCACACAGAGCATCCAAACGTTGTGCAATCTCCTCGTGCTGCAGTGATACATCCTCATCAATGTATTCCCTCAATATGTTCAAAATTTCTTCATTCAAGGCGCACTCGAGCAGCGTTGGTTCATCATATTGAATATAGCGTTGTACACAGTCCACCAACTCGGTGAGATGCTCATCGATAGCGTCAGGAAATAGCTCACGCATAGCCACAGACAAATTGAATAGATACTCTCGATTGGGACCACTCGGACCAGCTGATGTGAATATTTGCCTGGCTATGCATGGAACTTGCCACACATTGCCAGCATAGGAATCATTTGTCGTTGTTGCCACGTACATAATAACATTGATGGACGGTTTGGTGGCAGTTGGCGGATATTCGTGAAACTCCAAATTGAAACGTTCGTAGCCATTCTTCTCGCGATAATCCAAGTGATCCAGCACTTGGGATTTCTGTTTAGCTGCTATACGATATGCTACACCATAGACACGATCTTGGGCCACGTTGCCCGGCAACAAGGTGACCACACGTCCCGGCTTCTCTGGTATACCCCGATGATCAATACTGTGTTGATAAAACCGTCTTTTATAACCGCATACATAGCCCCGCCTGCGGTCAATATAGGGAAAATCTGCCTTCCACACAAGAGAGCCATAGCCAAAGATCCATACATCGTCGGTCGTTGGCTTTATTTGCTCCAATTGATTGCTCGGCACTGCATCAAAGCTCTCTAGAAATGTAGATGCCCGTTGTCCATCCAATTTCGGCTGCTCATGGACAGCAGCTGTCGAGATAAGCTCAGCAAAACATTCTTGATAAATCTGTGCGGCAATTGCAGTTAGCTCAGTCGCCTTCAGACTGTTCCTGAGTTGCAGGCTTTGGACAAAACGCAACATCTGCTGCTACGCGGCAACTTCCTGCTTCTACGCCGTTCAAATAACCAATATGTAAAAAGAAAACAACCAATTGCCGTTGTCGGTGTAATTGTTATTTAAGGCCTATCGATATATTCCAACATCGATTACAGTTTAATATTAAATGAAATAAAAATTGCCAAGCAATGTTTTTTCAAAACAATATATTAAAGTATGTATCATTAATTAATTTTTTGAATAAATTTATTTATTGCCATTTAAATATACACCTGTCTAACAATAATCGATATCATTTTAATGCAAACCGATAGTTTCTGCATGTCAACATTCAGTGTGACTGGCAAAAAAGTAGTTGCAATTTTTTGTTGTTGTTTTGAAACGCTTTAAAATTAACCACAAAACGTGACCCAGCATTTGGGTGGCCGTTGGGTGATGAAGAATCTGCTGGTGCCGCTTAACGGCGCCAGTGCCGAGCCAAGCAACAATAATTGCAACTTTCACAAAGATGCGCTGCTTGGCTTTGCCCTTGATCTGCCCGATGAGCAGCTGGACAGCGCTGTTATCCAGTTGCAGGCGGCAGCAGCCGAGCAACAACAACAGCAACAGCATAATAACAACAATAGTCACAACAGCAATAACAACAACAGCAGCAGCAACAGCGGAGACTATCATCAAACCTTACTAAACTGTGTGGATCTATTGCCAGCTGCAGTGCCAACGCCGGTGCTGCCCGAATGCTATGGATTTGAGGCCGATGTGGATGCAGATGCGGCTGCTTCAGAGCTGGTTAATGTGGCAAACAAAGACTGTGATTCATTGGCCAAACTGGCCTACAATCTATATCGCCTGGCCAAGGAAGATCACATTGTCATCGATCGGTAAGTGAATGCCTCTTCCCAACTGCTGCTTACTAAATAATCTTAATTTCTAATTTGCAGCAAACGCAATGAAGTAGTGCGCACGGATGCAGTGACCAATCAAAAGACCATCTATCGCTGCATGGACCCCGAAGGCATGGGCATGTGTACGGCCACAGCGCGCAGTCGTACAACGGCGTCCTTTAAAGTAAATCGTTCACGAAAACGTACGGCAACCACAACAGCGACCACATCATCAATGGCCACGTCCATTGCAGCGTCTACAGGCGCTATTAAGAAAACAATAAATGAACCAACAACAGCATCCGATGCTGATACAATGCTACGTACACGCTCTGGTCGCATTGTGCGCGCTGCATTGCCACAGCCGGCAGCACCTGTGTTGACACCACCAGCAGCAGCAGCAACACCTACGCCAAATTCTGCACAAATGCTGGAAATGCTGGTGGCAGAGCTAAGAGACAAAGATTATCGTGCGCCAGCCGTAAATGTAATGTCACCCGCAACGTTGCCAGCAACTGCACGCGCTGTGCCGCAAAATGCAATTTGTCCGGGCTGCAATAAGATATTTCTGGGACGTCGTTTACAGCGTCACTATGTCAAGTATCCAGAGCATATGCCCAGTGCCATTGCAGCTCAGCAGCAGCAGCAGCAGCAGCAACAGCAGCAACAGCAGCAGCAAGATCAGTCTCAATCCCACCAATTGTCTCAGGGCACGCTTTTTGGCCTGCTTACCGCACAGCTGCAGCGGCACAGTCATCTCAATGAGGAGCAGCGCGCTGATCTCTTTTTGCATGAGATAAATGATTTTGTTGAACAGTTGCAGCTGCGTAGCACGCGCCTCATACGCAACACATCGGGCATGCATTTTGTGAATGGACGAATTGCACGGGTTCTGGGCATACCCGAGGGTCAGTATGCATTGGATATGTCGGCTATGGAATCGGCGCAGGCGCCAACACCAGAACCAGAATTACAACAGATGTTGCATGCCAGTGTTGTGCCCGGTGCACGCAATCTGGTTGATTATCCGGGTTTAAGCATGTCCCTGGATGATACGCTCACCGATGAGGCTGCACAGCGTTTAAATTTATCCGCTGGCGGTAAATTGTTGCCAC
This sequence comes from Hirtodrosophila alboralis, assembly GCA_035043045.1. Classification (NCBI taxonomy): domain Eukaryota; kingdom Metazoa; phylum Arthropoda; class Insecta; order Diptera; family Drosophilidae; genus Hirtodrosophila; species Hirtodrosophila alboralis. The sequence goes on along the minus strand of JAWNNH010000677.1, from coordinate 78,925 downwards.
CATCTGAGGAGAGTCTTCTACGTAATGTTGGTGATCTTATGCAGCCACCGGTAGCGACGGTGGCGCCACCAAATGTTGGTCATGTGGCTGGTGCAATGCTGCCACATTATGATCATGCCAGCGACAATGCTGTCGAGGCGCTTAGCATGAAGGAAACACCCAATGCGGCCATTTTGGATCTCAATGTTGAATTCTTTCAGTTTAACAACAATTAATTTTGCAACATTTATACACTTATTTTTATATATACTAGTTTTTTATACACATATATATATATTTTCATATTGTTTACAAACTTGAAATGAATGATGAGATGAAAGTATTAACATGAAATTTAATTGTGTTGTAATTTATGAACTTGTGATTTTTTTTATCTTGTGATAGTTGATATATTTTCACACCCTGTGGTCATAAAAAAGTAGGAATGGGGTTTATTATAGTGTGCAAATATATGTTACAGGCGGAAGGGGGCATATACAATACCATAAAGTATATATAGACATATATACTTGAGCAGCATGAGAACAGTCGGGTTTTTATTTATTCCTGTTTGTGTGTCGAACTGTCTATATGAACACTGAGATATCGGAGATTAATTTGATTAATTAAATTAAATTTGGTAAATACATTTGTAGATTCTTATATACCATACGCATATCAAGTTTATTTCAAGTTTGCAATACTTCATTCTTCTCCCAAGCAACTCGATATTCAATGATTCAAAGTCGCAATTTTTTCGATATGATTTCTTTTTTGAATTTTTGCAAATTAAAACTTTATGCTCAGCTTTATAGACTTTTATGTGTATGTACAGGGAATACGTGTTTGCGGTTTTGGACTGAGTACAGGGTATAGAAGAGTATACTCGACTAAAGCAGTTCGCACCAAAATGAATTATTTCGTATTGAAATTTAAAATTACCAAACGAATTTATTGAGAAAAAATTGAATTCACATCATTTCCATTACAGTTTTCGCACAACATTCAAAATACAAAAAATCGAAACAAACAAATTATGGCCACATATTTCAAAAAAGTTACTTTTTTCAAAAGTTTTCGAACATGAAGCAAAACAAAAAAGTTTAAGTTCTGTTCCTAAATTGTATTTTTATTTTTTCATTTACGTGGTGGCCTTTTGTTTATATTATGTACTCGTATTTTATGGGCTCAGCTATAGATGTATATATATATATAGAGTATACGAGGCAACCATGTGGAGGTGGTTGGGTGGCAGATGGTTTTCAATTGCGGATGGGGGGGGGGGTTGGGAGAAATGTAAAAACCGGGTGCGTTGTTTGTCTTTTGAACATTTTGCGAAACGCTGCACAGTCTAGTGAAAACTATTCAAAATTCGAATAGTGTATGTGATTTTAAAAAAATATGATTATGTGGTTAAATTGGCAATGAATCAATACTCTCGAAACGGTATTAAGTCCTGTGTTAAGGTTATCGATTTATTGTGGGGTAACAAAGTAAAATGAAAATACAAAATTTGATTTTTTTTGAACAAAATTTGCTTATAGCATTTTGCAATTTTGATTTTAACTTTTTTTGATTTTAGAACTCTAAATTTTTTGTATGCAAAATTTGCTGTCAGCATTTCAAATTTTTTTCCATAAATTTCATAATTTTTTGATTTCAGTACTCTAAATTTTTTTTAAAAAACTTTTTACTAACTTGGTTTAATATAGAAAAAATTCAAACAATTTACTAGTGAAAATTTATAGTCTTTCTTCTAGCATGATTTTTAGGATCGAACCACGTCTAAAATAAATTAAAATAATTCTTTTAAGTAAATTCAAATTGTAAATAAAAACTACATATTTTTTCCAAATTTAATTTTTACAATTTTGGTTTCAACTTTTATTAGATTACACAATTTTCTTTTTTTTCCAAAAAAAAAACATTCTTTAATTTTTTTAAACTTTGCAACTAAAAAAAATTCCTTGGATTTCTTATGTTAAGCACAGGAAATATTCAGGATGTTTTTTTATCATACGATAATCCTACCTCAAAGAAGATTTTTGAAATCAATTAACAAATATTGCTACTGAAGAAATCTGGAAAATACTTTAAGATATAGTAGAAATATATATTGCAAATAAGAAATTTAATTTTTTTCTTACAATATTTTCATTTATATTTTTATATTTTTAAATTTTTGTATTTTTTCTTTAAATTTTTTAGAGTTCACAGAAGACTAGATATATCAAAAATTTCTTGCCAAAAAAGTATTTCCAGGATCTCAAAATTTATTTCGCCACTTATTCCATATTTCAAACGGTATTACTGCGATATTCTAAGGTGATAGTTAGGATTGACTAACAATTGTTGTAACTATTCTATTTTATTGTTTTCTAACTTCAAAAAAAAATTCGCTGCACTGTGCAACGCTTCGATTCATTTGAATAATTTGCACTGATGGCAAACCCTTTTTGCTCTGGGCAAACATTGCACCAAGAGTCACGCCCCATGGTGAGGTGGTCCGCTGTGGGTCGCCAGTGGGTCACCCGTGATGTACACTAAGCGCTACTTGACGTGGCCAACAATTGGCAAATCAATTTTGGAACTTTGCCATATTTGCCAAATGTCAATATGATTAAAAATCTAATGAGCTGTGATTTTAATGAAACTACATATGTAGGTATAAATGGAACTTTCGCGACAGTCTGTAACATTAGTTCCATCATGAAAATCCATGGGGATGTCAAGAGGCGAAAGCGTCAACCGGTTGCAAATAAATTGCCAAACGGTGACTACAGTCACAGTGATAATTCCAGTGATGGGGATGAGGAGCAAAAGCTGTGTAGCCTTGATTCTGCTAAAAAGAGCACCAAGGATTACCTAAAGAATAGTTCTTTGCATGGTCTTAAGTATATAGCTGAGGAGCAAATAACCATATCAGAGCGGTGAGTGTGTGTGTGTGTGTGTGTGTGAATACAAATTTAATTTGTCTACTCATTATAACAGTGTCTTTTTTGGTATATCCTTTGTGCTGGTTATCATACTGTCCGCTTTCTTCATATCAAATATCTATATTAAATGGAGCGCCTCACCCATCATCATCTCGACAAGCGCCAAACAGCAGTTGACCAGCAATATGCCCTTTCCGGCAATTACAATATGCAATCTTAATCAGGCTCTACGCAGTCGCGTTCAGACAATCTCTCGGTGAGTTTTAATATACATACTAGATCATCACGGCGTGCGTTGTTACGTTCCTACTGCGCCAGCTGATAGCTTCAGTTGTGATTTTCATATAATTTTAAAATGCATTTTTATCCACTTACCGATATAATTTTAATCAAATTTTTTCGGATTGCCAGCATACGATATAATAGGAAGCTACAGTAAAAATTTTAGGTTTCTAGCTTCTACTGTTTGGTCTGCCCGTGAGTTGCCAATCAGTCAGGTTAAAAAGTTTTATATTTATAGTTAAATAAATATACAATTTTTTATTAAAATTTTGATTCCTATAATTTCGTCATTTTCCTGGATATTTGCTTTTTGAACATTGTAAGCAATAAAATGAATTACCTTAGTGGTCTGCTAAAAATCGATAAATTGCTCAATGTTCTTCCTAGGTTTCGAAACCCTCTTATAACTTTCTCAAAGCTAAAGAAAGTAAGTTTTCTGCTTAAAAAAATCGTAAATTTAATTTTAAATCTAAGTCAATTCGAAAATTTATTTAAAAATTATACCTGTTCGTGATTTTGATTAAAAGACTTAAGAAAATTAAAAAAAAAATCGATAATTAAGTTTCTTTAAATAGTAAAAAATATAATAATTAAAAAAATACAAATGATGCCTTGTTTGGTAGATATTTAATATATTCAAGAGCTATTTTTCAATTCTATTTTTTTTGAATTTAGCTAAGTGTCAAAAAGTTTGAAATTTTGTAATAAATGTTGCAAAAAAAACTTTTTTTTAGTAAAATCAATTAAAATAACTCTTAAACTATTTACTTTATATTAACTTTGTTTTGCCGCATTGTTTTTTTTAATCCATTTTTTACACAACTGTTATGCTCAAAAATGTTTACTTATAAAAGTAAACTCCTAGAAAAACAACCAAATTTTGAATTTAAAAAAGTTCTATCATAAAAAAATGTATTGTACGAAATTATTTTTGTCATCAAAGGCCCCAAACATTGCCATGTATAAACATTCTGACAAATGGTATTACTCTAATTATAAGCAAAAGTAAACTTTTGGGGGAAAAAAAAATATATATATAGATCTACTATAAAAAAAAAAAGATTTAAAAAAAAATTATTTTGGAAAAGTTTGCTAAAATCCAAAGAAAGCTTGTGAATTTAACGTAATACAATTGTGAATTAATGATCATAAATTTATTTTAGAACGATTTTTTTCTCAGTAAAATATTCATTGTACAGGTCCAATTTATTTAGAAATTTGTCCAAACAATATCGATTAAAATGAGGAATACTACAATATATTTTTACAGTGGTCTAGTGTATTCAAAACTTTGACCTAAATATATCGATTTGAATGAGGAATCCTACAATATATTTTTACATTGGTTTGGTTTATTCAAAACTTTGTCTTAACTTTATCGATTTAAATGGGAAATACTACAATATATAATATTTTCACAGCTCCAGCAGCAACTACTCCCTGCTGATGAGTCTGTGCAGTCAGGGCTCTGATCAGACCATCACATATGTGGGCACGTGGACATACTTCAAGGCTCTCCTGGTGGAGGTGGCGCAACCCTGTGATCAGATGTTATTATATTGTAGTTTTGGGTCACGTGTGGAGATTTGTTCCATGATCTTTGATTCGGTATTGACCGATGATGGACTATGCTGTACATTTAATGCATTGGATCCGTACTATTTGTTTCGCAACTATACGGACGATGTGCGTCTGGAGGCTGCCCAATTGGATTCACGTTTTGAGGCCATCGATTGGACACCAGAAAGGGGCTATGCTAAGAATTTACCAGAATATTATTATCCCAGAACATCGGGCGGTACGGGTAGTCGCATGGGTCTTACTGTCGTGTTGAATGCCTCTACAAAGGAATACTATTGCACCAAGTCCATGGGCAATGGCTTTAAGGTAATGGTTGTTAAAAAAATATATATCGATAGTTTCGATAGTTTATTTACGATTGTAGATGTAAATTAAAAATTGCTATAACTTGGCTTTTGACTGTTAATTAAAAGACTTGAAGGATGCCCTGTTTGAGGGTGTTATATTTTTGTGATGATGCTTTTGACTGAAAATGATATTTTGGAATTAAAAAAAAAAAATTAAAAAAAAAAAAAATTAAAATCGCCCCTTAACAAGAAATTTTACAAAAAATATGAAAATTTTAATTTTTTAATTAAGAGCTAATAATTTCGGGTTTAACTTAAAAGCTCTTATAATATTGTTGCTATAAATGAAATTATAGCTTTAAAAGAGTAATAAAAAATACAAAATTCTGGTTTTGAATAATATTATACTAATAATAATATTATTTTATTTTATACTAATAATAAAATTATTATACTAAAAAATTGTTTTTTTTTAAATAGTGGAATAATATTTTTTTTTCATTATTTTCAATCAAATTTTAATTAACTTAAGAACGAATTATTTAATTTAAAAACGTTAAATGACAAGTTAATAGAATTTCTACTAGCTTTTAAAATATATAAACATTTTTATTTACAGTTAGTCAGAAAAATCTTTTTGAAAAGTTGAAAATCTAGTTCAAATCGAATTAAGAAACTTATTATTTGTTTAATTTTTTTTTTGGAACAATCGATTTTACATATGGTTAATATATTTAATATTAAATAATGAATATTAAGATTATATATATTTTTCTATTTTTTTTTATATTATACTAAAATTGAGATCGTGTTAGTTTGCTAAAAGATTTTATTATATGATAAAGAAAATAAATATAAAATTAAGGAAATTCCCAAAGGATATAATACAATTATTTCCTTTTAAATTATTTCTCTTGAGCTTAATTTACATTTTAATCAATCCAAATAATTTCACGACTTGCCATAACAAAAGGCAAAATTCATGTTAAATGCATTAATTAAAGAATTATAAATATTTTTCCATCTAAATTAAAGTTGTGCGGTTTTCTGATAAATTTAAATGAATCGCGATAGTTCAAAAAAATATCGATACAATCGAAAGTGCCAAATGATTGCTTTGCAGCCCTGCCGCCCAAGATTTAGTTTTAAACAATTTACAATTAACAATTGCTTAAAATTTTTGTCTTGGATTGTATGTACATTTTTATCAATTCAATTAATTGCATGACTTGCCATAAAAAAAGACAAAATTCGCGATAGTTCAAAGAAAATATCGATACTATCGAAAGTGCCAAATGAATGCTTTGCAGCTCTGCCGCTCGAGATTTAGTTTTAATCGATTTAATTAAGTTTAAATTAATCTTTTTCTCTCTCTCTAAATCAGGTGCTGGTGCACAATCCCGCCGAGCTGCCGAAGGTAAGCAATTTTGGACTTGTGGTAAGTGCTGGCCTTGAGGCACGTATACCCATTGAGCCTGTATATGAGGATGCCACACCCAGTATACGTTCAATATCAAAATCTGTACGCCGTTGCCTATTCTCAGATGAGAATGATCTATCGTATTATCGCACCTATTCCCGGAAAAACTGTGAACTGGAATGTGAGGCAAAGTTGCTGTTGCGCGATTGCAGTTGTGTCTTGTATTATTTGCCCCGAATTGATCCGGCGGCACGGGTTTGTGGACCCAATGATAACAATTGCACCAATCGCATTCAAACCGAAATTGAATCAACAAAAACGAATTTATCGTGTGAGAACTGTTGGCCCGGCTGCTTCGAGCTAACATATAAATCCACATTATCCACCTCGGCAATTGTGACGGGTTCCAGCTACCAGAGCAGCGAGGAGCTGCCGGAACATCTATTTAATGGCAGCAAGGAACAGAATAGCGATCTATCTATATTACATTTCTACTATGTATCCAATAATTTTCGCAGCACTACGAAATCTGAAATGTTTGGATTTACCGAATTTTTATGTAAGTAGTGTTCTATATAGTATAGAAAATAATAAATATGTGGCAGAGTTGGGTAACTTAGGAAAAGCAACTTTTTTGAATAATTATTAAAATTCCTAAAATATTTAATATATTTTCCTTAAATTTTCAAATCTTATATACGAGTAAAAATACTTTTTTTTATCGAGTTTGTTTTCTATATTTTATTTAAGCAATAAATTCTATTTTTTAATGTAATTATTTTTTTCTTGATTCAAGAAAGTTGGAACTTATTGCATTGTAAAAAACATTTAAACATTTTTAACATTTATATTATTATTGTTTATTTTGAGTTTAAAAATTTAATCTCCGTTTGTGATAAATTAAGAAAAAAACAAAATTATTATTAAATTTCTGATTAGATGGAAATTTAGATTCCTCATGGAAATTTGATTTTTAGAATAAGGAAATAATATTAATTTTTATATTTTGTTAACAAATTTAATAGATTTACTGAACCGCGCGCGTTGCTACGTCTCTTTTTCGATTTTCTTTGAATGTGTTTCTCGCAATCTCACTTTTGTTTCAGTGTAATTCTCCGATTAAAATTGTCTCGTATTTTCTATATTTTTTCCCTATATAACAAATATTGTCATTAAGTGGTAAATATTTTCTGAGATATCGATTTCCGACTCTCCCCATGACAAGGATATTGCTAAGTGAGGCGAGCCTTATAAATCCGAACACCGTCTTCTGATGTTGTCCAAATATTAAGGGATCGAATCAATAGCTTAGAATTTTTAATTCCGCATATATATATTATATATATATATAGATTTATAGATTTATAAAACTTGTAGAATTTTTTCCTACTTTTTTTCTTCCTTATAATTTAAATCAAAGTTAATTTATTATTTTTATTAAATGAATAAAATGAATTCCTGTTCTCTGATTGTATATGTATAATGTAAAAAACCCAAAAGTTTTATTTTATTTTTATTATAAAAATTTAAATAATTTTTCAACTTCTTTTCTTCCTCATAATTAAAATCAAAGTTAATTTATTATTTTTATAAAAAGAATAAAAATAGTTCCTGTTCTCTGATTGAAAATATATTGTAAAATGTAAAAAACTCAAAGGTTTTATTTTATTTTTATTATAAGAATTAAAATAATTTTTTTTTCTGATTGATTATGCACAATGTAAATATATCAAAGTTAATTTTTTATTTTTACTTATTATAAAAATAAAAATGAATTTTTTTTCTAATTGATTATGTAGAATGTAGAATTCTGCTAAGAGCTTGAAATATGTTAATAGAAAATATTCAAAAGTAATATTCATAAGCCTGGCATTAATTTTTGTATTTTAAAAATTTTAATTTTAAATTTTATTTATATTAAAATCAAAAAAAAAAAATTTTTTTTTTTTCATTATAGAATTGAATATTAATATTCTATAAAAGGTCGATTTTTTTTTATTATAGAAATTACCATAGCTTGTTTAAAAGCTCATTAATAAATTTCTTTATTTAGATAATAAAAATAAAATTTATTTTGTAGGGATTTTTACCTATATTTATTTATATTTAGTTTTTAGTAGTTCCTTTATATTTTTCTAATATATTTTAATAAAATTTTTTCTCTTTTTTTTCAGCTAATACTGGCGGCTTGCTGGGCCTTTTCATGGGCTTTAGCATATTCTCCGTAATCGAGATATTTTATTATGTGACAATGCGTCCGTATTGCGCCTCCCGTATGCTGCGGCAGCGACGTCAACGCAAGCTGGCAGCGCTGCTTTGGCTGACGCCGGTGGGGCAACGTAAGCGTCAGCGTCAGCAGCGACAGCCCAGCCGGTTGCAACGTCCGCCCCCCGCCTACAGTCAGCTGCATGGCAACAATATGTTGGCGGTGCCGGAGCAGAAAATCAAACAAAGTTTGTGGCAAGCATTGCGCGCCACCCGCGATCCCTTCGTCTATCCCTATGTCGATTAGGATGTTGTTGCAACACACTACAATTTTATGGCCCTTAGGAAGCAATCCGGGTTGGCCATAAGCTGAATAAATATATATATATATATAACCAAGAACCAAGGCAATGGCTAAGAGGCCAATGAACGCACATTATTTGGATGAAGTCAGCAGCGGTGGGTTGGAGGGGGAGGAGTTGTGGTGCCACCGGAAACGCTGCGCCCCATTCTGACCAAATTTTGAAGGCGGCTCTCTCAAATGGCGCTAATCGCTAATCGCCACGCGACTTCAATTTCAATGGGTTCATTTCGTCTCTGCACCGCCCCCCCTGCTACCCTAGACAAAAAAAAACAAAAACAATAAAAAAAATTTTAAAAATAAATTTTATAACTCATTCGGCACACTCAAAGCTTATGCACTTTGTCATCAGGTTTGTCATATATGAATAATTGTAGTTCATCGTTCTTTAAGTAAAATTTTAAAAATAATAACTGCAGCACAATCAATTGTTTAATGCCACAAAATCTTTAAATTAGCTCGCGATTAAATATTATTAATGTCTCATGCTAACCACAATAATTTTTTCTTTTTTTTGAATTTTGAATCACAACTTGTTCAGTAAACATTTAAAGTGAAATTTAACAAATGATATAAGAATGTTTACCTATAGTAAAAGAAGTGGAATAACAATCGATGGCATATTATAATATCGATTGTATATAAAAATCTAAATGCTTGAATGTATTAATTAAATTAAAATATGCAATTGATTAGATTTTCTTGTTTTATTTTAAAATCAACTATATATAACGTACTGTGCCTATAAAAATTGTTATTAAAAATGATTTGACATGAATTAAACATGCATTTCGATTTTAAGCAGATCAATATGCTATAATAATATATAAAAAAAAATTAATAATTGCCCGCTCGAATTAATTTGCACGTCAACAAAATTTGTTTATTTTTTTTTGTATTTTTTTTTTGATTTTTGGGAAACATTTAATTTTACTGTTATTTCTCAACAACTTACATTAAACTTAACAAACAATAATAACAAAAACAACTTAACAAAAAAAAAAAATAAATACAAAAAATAAATAACAAATCTGGTTAAAATTTTCTTAGATTTTCAAATAAAAATAATTTTTTAAAGTATAGTTTAGTAATTCAAGGCTCGATTAGGAGTTAATAAATGGAATTTCTTTACAACTTTCATGGCAGATAAATCCATTTAGCATTGCTTTTAGTTGATTATATAATTTTATAATATTAAAAATTTCAATTTACTATTATAATTTTTAATTATATAATAAATTCCTAATCGGCTTCAACAGCTGGATCTATTCTAGCTATGTTCGTCGAATTAACTAAATTAAATTACATAAAAGGGCTTAAATCAGCAAATTTGTTATGTGAATTTCTACAATTAATACGCTGATTATAATTATTTAAAAATTTCGGAATTTTTACCTTTAACTCCGCAAATATACTTCCTTAACTTTGCAGATTAATAATAACGATTTATTGCCATAATTTAGGTGTTAAGATATCTATTATAATCGGCTATAAAAATTTTATAACAATTGGAAAAAAGCAATCTTATTGAATATTAAGTTAAAAGGTATTTTTCATAATTTAAGGATCCCTTATATTGGTTCTTTGAGAACATGTTATCAATCATTTTTTTTTTCCAAAGCTACACATTTACATTCAGTTTTTATTTTTGATTTTTATAATAAAAATTTGGGAACAATTTTTATTTTTATTTTCAAATAAAAATTATTTGTTTGATTTTGATCAAAGAAATTAAAAATAATTTTTATTTCATACTTTTTGCTATTTTATTTAATAGTAAACATTATAGGAGCTGTTTCCAAAAATACAATATTAACATTTAGTTTTCGTTTCTGATTTTCATAATAAAAAAAATTTCTTTTAACTTTAAATTAAGTGCTGGTTTTAATCAAAAAATTGATAAATCATTTTTATTTTCTAATTTTATCTTTTTTAAGTTCCCTAGTATTAATTAATTATACTATAAAACAACTTCTTTGAACTTTAAATTATTTGCTGATTTTAATCAAAAAATTTATAGAACATTTTTATTTTCTAATTTTTTCATTTTAAAGTTCGCTTGTATTAACTATTTATATTATTTATCGCAAAATTTTCGCCTTTTATCTTAATTTTGTTTATTGACGTATCCATTGAAGAAATGAGTTACATTTCAGTAATTTTGTAATATTTTGGAAAGGATGATCAAAAATTTTACCTTTCTAAAAATTAGAACATTTGAAAAAAATATTTTAAAAAATCTCAGAGTTTGGTATTTTGATCAAATTTTATTTAAAGTTTTTTATATTGAAATTTAAAAAAAAATGGCACTGCTTGCTTGCACTGCTTGAAATGCAAAAACAATTAAATATATAATTTAAATGTGTATGTACATATATATATATATTTAAATACAGACTAAAAGACATTTCATTCATTCATATACTCAACTATAACTTTCTTTCATTATTAAAAAAAAAAATAATATGTTTAGTTTACAAAAAAGCGTATTAAAAGTTCGTTTTTCTAATAATTGCATTACTTTCGCACTGGTTTTTTTTTCTTTAGTTTTTTTTTTTTTTTTTTTTTTTTTTGGTTTTTTGGCTTTCTGTGTCAGTTGTAAATTATTGGTTAGAAATGATTTCGCCGTTGTCCAATTGTGCACACATGCCACATATATGTGGCATATGTGTCTCCAAATCAAAAATGGCAAGCTGGCATTTTTTGGCTAAATACATTGGCACTGATGTCACTTTCTGTGTCGACAACTCTGAGGGAAATTGAAGTGCGTTTTTCATAGCTGTAACCATAAGATACTATATATACTACATTTACAACAATATAAGATTTTTTTACGACACAGGCGCGTCTGGGTTAAGTGCGTGAGTTGTTGCTGTTGTTGTTGGGAGCAAGTGTCATATACACAAGTTGCCACGTCAATGTCAAGTGGCCAAAGTGGCTGCCACTTGGACTCAACGGAAAAATTTCTGTCTGTTAAGTACACACAGATACACACACACATACATAGACAGAGAATTACATTTAAGTGCCCATATGCGGCATGAAGAAGACTGTGCATATAGGCATAGTTTTCTTCTAAATTTCTTTTATTATTATAGAATGCCAGCTGGAAAATCTCAAATCGCGCGCGCCCCCATCGTCATATGCGGCGTATACGCGATCATCGCATGAATTGTGGCAATTGCGGCGGCAACAACGACGGTGGCGGGTTAAGGGGCACTGTGAATGTAAACAAACAAGTGCCCCAAAATGCCTATAGGTGTAGCCACAACACACACATGTGTGTGTGCGTGTGTGTGTGTGTCTTTAGCCCGCCTTTTACACATTCGTTTTATGTATTTTTTTTTTTTTTAGCCTGTTTTATATTTTCGTTTGGCTGTGATTCATTCACACCACAGCAGCACAATAACAACAATATTAAAAACAACAACAACAACATGTGGTATAAGAACTCTGGATAGAACTTTTGACGTAACTAATGTAGCAGCCACAAGACAGCTGCATCATCGATCGGCGTTCGACGGATATCAAAAAAAATAAAAAAATTAAAAAAAAAAATAGAAAAAAAATAAATAAAAAAAAATAAAAAAAATTAAAAAATTAAAAAAAAAATAAAAAAAATTTTAAATAAAATATTTTTTTAGATTTTAACAATTACTATTTTTTCAGATTTGCATTAAAAAAATTAATTGAAAAAATGAAGAAATTTAACTTAAAAGTATGGGATTGTATTACTTAAATTATTATTTTATTATTATTTATTATTACTTATTATTTTGCATAATTTAAGAATTTGATTTTAATGTAGGATTTTGCACTTTAATCTTTAGCTCTTACACTACGACTTTTTATTACAAATATACATATATATTCCATGTTATACATATATATTCGTATATAGTTAAGAGAATAATTTGATAAATATTTTTTCGCAATATTAACTATAATTATTTATTTTCGAATTTACAGACAGATTTTAGATATATAATTTAGGAATCATTTATATTCTGCTTACAAGTTTGGAAATAAAAAAATTAAATAAAAATTTTTAAAAAGCTATAACAAATACTATTAAATATTTAGCTGATTTGCATTTAAGAAAAAATTATGAAAAAAAAATTATTAAAAAAACAAAATAAAATAAAATATAAGCAATATTCACTTATTAAATATTTTGTAGAAAAATGTGTTTATATTTTTCAACTGTACTATAATTTATATAGATAATAAATTTGATTTATTGTTGCACAATTCTAAGTGAATTTTATTATAAAAATTTTTAAGCACAATGTATGATAAAGTGTTCTTCTGTTTAGCTTGATTTTATTTTAAGATCAGGTGCCGTATTAATAGATAGACTACAAATAAATGAATTTTTTTTTGAGTTATTTAATATAAATTGTGAAACAAATATTATTTTCTGAGTTCTAAATTAAATAATTTAATTTTTAATTGAAATAAACATTCTTTAACATTAATTAAATTTTATACAAGTAATTTCATAGTTTCTAAGAATTTTTTTTGAGCTATTAAATATAAATTGTGAAATAAATATTATTTTCTGAGTTCTAAATTAAATAATTTAATTTTATTTGAAATAAACAGTGTAATTAAATATTATACAAGTTATTTCATAATTTATACGAATATATAAAAACAAAAAAATTATTTTTATTTTTGATTTAATAATTTTAATAGCTTTAATTGAAGAAAAGTGTAAAAAAAAATTTTAAAAAAATATATATATGAATATAAATATGTAGTCCTCTTTTGTAGTCCCAATACAATCGCCAACTCAAAAGGAAACACCCGCTGTATCTGTCCTTCAATATCCTGCCCAGCAGTGACGAAGGACTGGATAGATTCACTCTAGAACTTGAAGTAAATATATAGTTTGCATTTAATGAAATTCAGCTAATGTAATTTTAGATAGATTGCACCAAAAAAATCTGTTAAAAACTAAATTTGGCTCTTTAAAAAAATCAAAGAAAAACATTACGCATACGCAACGTAGTATAGCGCATTTTAAGATCGTTGTTAAATATTTTTTATATTATGATTTCTTTGTATTTATTGTTGTTGTTGTTGTTGTTGTTGATGCTGCTTCAATTGTTTTGTAGGTGTGTCTGTGTTTTTATACACACACACACACACACGCCAACACATTCGAACGAAGCGCAGCAGCGGCATTTAATTTCCTTTTACTATTTTTTATTTTTATTTTTAATTTTTATTTTTTTTTGTTATTTTCATGTATGTTTATGCTAAGCAATAATATGAATAAAAATCAACAATGGTCAGCCACGTGGGTGGATGTGAATGTGCCTGTCTATGCCTGTCTAGTTGCCACTGCTTGCCACTGCTGCCACTGCCACTGCCACCGCCACCGCCACCGCCACCGCTGGCATTTGCCATTTGTTAGTCTTTGAGCATCCTCAGCGGAAATAGAAATTCAGTCAGACATTGAACGTCGTGCACTGGAGCTGTGAATACGCTTCAAAAACAAATTGTAAACTAAAATTAAAAAAAAAATATAAAAAAAAAAATACAGGTCTCACCTGGCCTCCGGTGTCTGCCAAGCATATCATTATCATAACCATACCAAACCATAACAATATCTCATCATATCATAGCGCACATTAATCCAGCATTTTTTTTTTTTTTTTTTTGTGCGTGTTTTGGCATAAACAGAAAAAAAATATAAAAAAAAATTAAATAACATTTCGCGCGAAACTTTGTGCAGCTGCTACAAAATTCATTGGATTTGCAACAAGCGCACACAGATAGTGAAAGAGTGAGAGAGAGAGAGAGAGAGGGAGAAAGAGTGAGATAACAACAAAAACAACAATAATAGAAAAGTTGGCAAATGCATTCCACGGCATGCGGCGTTGGCGCCTCAGCCACAAATCTTGCAACACTGCAAACGTAAGTACTTATTTCATGCATGAAAACGGAACTACATTTGGATACATATACAAATAATGCATTGAAAGGTCAGTTCCTGCAAAAAGTTCAACGTTGCATATCGACATAAAACATTTTAAATAATCATTCTTAAAAAGAATTAGTAGAATAGGGGAGCATTACAGTATTAAAGAGAATTATAATTTGCTCAGCTTAAGTGTTCAATCCCCTTTGCTACGCCTTTGGTTTCAAGTTTAAAAACATGATTTCTTTCGATTTAATCATTAATTTTATAAATCCTTTTATTGGTGTGTTCTAAAATTATTATTATCTATATATTAAAGCGCTAGGCAAAACTCATGCAATTTTTTGCCTTCCTTTTAAGAACAGTAAAACAATTTTAATAAACACAATATTTTTACCACATGTTCTTTTAAGTATTTTAGTTAGTGTAAGCAGATACCAAAAAAAAATATATATATATTTATATATATATATTTTAATTATATATATTACTACATCATACCAGCGTGCGTTACTACGTCCCGCTCCTGTTTCCAAATAGGTAAAAAAATATATATTAATATATATATTTTAATTATACATATATATTACTAGATCAACCCGGCGTGCGCTGCTAAGCCCCGCTCTCCTTCCCCAAATAGGTAAAATATATATATTTTTATATATTTTTTTTATTTATATATATTACTAGATCAACCCGGCGTGCGCTGCTACGCCCCGCTCTCGTTCCCAAATAGGTAAAAAAATCGAACTAATTATATACAATGTCACTAATATTGTAGCCTTCTACATCACCTTAAACGCTCCAGCTGAGATTTTCATATGTAATTTTTTAAATGCATTTTCCACACACTTTCCGATATATTTTTTATAAAATTTTTTCAGAGTGCCAACCTACAATATAAAAGGAAGCTATTTCTACAAATTTCAGGTTACTAGCTATTACTCATTGGCCAGGTCGTCAGTCGCCAATCCGTCAGTCAGTCAGGTTAAAAAGTTTTATATACATATATATAGATAATATAAATATTTAAAATTGTATATTTACATATTGTTTTATTAACATACAAAAATTATATGATGCTGTATAAAACTACAACTCTACGGATGCAAAAAAAATGTAAAAAAAAATTCTCAATTAAATCGCTCTCTCGGCTTTGTTATCATTGCTGAGTTCAAATAAAACAGTGATAACATATTCGAAAAAGAGCTTTCAACGTTGTTTATTTAAAGAAGATCGAGAAAAACTATTTAAATTGGCTACAGGGTCAAAAAATAGTTCAGTTAAGTGCTCAATAATTAGCTGTGTCAATTTTCGATTATTATTTATTAAAATCCCTTAACAAATGAATTTTTTTTCCTTTTTAAAAAAATTGAGAAAAAATTGAATTGAATTTTTTTTAAATACTAAAAAAATCCTAAAAATGAAAAGGCATCATTCAGGGCATTAATGTTTAGTAAACGAAATGTTTTTGTACTTGAAAAACCAAAAATTCTATACAAAATAGGCAGCTGGTAATTGTGGCATATTTAGAATAACATTCACAGTCAGTATAAATTGATTATATTTAGTATACATACATACTATAATTAATGGATAGTTTTAAACAACAATTGATTAAATTAAAAAAAATTACTTCAGGGCCGATCAATGATGAGTTCAAGAATAAAATACAATTATTTGCATTAAAAAACTTTTGTTGATTTTACTAGATACATTTTTTGGTGTGGCAACAGTTGTGGCAACCTTGTATTTAGGCCATAAAATATGTACTTATGGCCAAGAATGCCATTCAATGGACCACAGATAATCCATCAAAGTGCGTTAAAGACAAACAAATGGAATGACGGCTGATGATGATGATGAGATGAGAGTTTTTTCTATGGAATGAGGATGAGTTTGGAATGGGATTTGATTTTTTTTTTTTTGGGTCGCATGCTGTGGTGCATAAAAGTAGCGCGAATTGTAAACAAATATATATCTTTTTTTTTGTATGTCAGACACAAAATACTGTTGCAGGATTGATGAACGGGAAATGAACGGCTGAGGGGGGAGGGATGGTGGGAAAACGAGGGGAAACTGAGGCCACATGAAAGTGCAATAGCCAGCCACATTCAACAAAAGTGGAACACTTTAAAAATGTTTCCTAAACTAATTAATGAGAATTCTAAGTGCGGCATATGTATACAAAAAAAAAAAAAATATATATACTCACATATATGTAAGTGCATATATATACACTCAAAAAAATAAATAACAAGTAGAAAATGTATAAAAATTCATTGCATTGGAATTTCGATTCATTTTCCTAAAAAAAAAAGAATTTAAAGCAAAATTTGTTGACTTAATCTGCAATTTACAGCACTTGAGTTTCCGGTCTGCTTCCTTTAAGTGTTTTAGTAAAATTGTTTTTATTTTGATATTAGTCGGAAGATACTTGTTCTAGCCCCTCTTATCCTCAGTTGTATTTAAGGTTTTCCCTTTGGTTTTTTTTTTATATAAAAAATATCATAATTTTCTTGAAATTTAATAGATTTTTCTGCAATTTTTGAGGAGGAGTATGTGTGTTTTGAATTTCCTTATTTTTGGTATTTTCTATTTTTTATGGCATCCTTAATATTCTATATTCTAGATATCATCGATCTGCGACGAAAATTTCCTGAGACATCAAAAATTTCGAAACTTTTCCCTGTTTTGTGGCCTTTAATAGAGAAAGGAAGGAATTTAGATTTATTTTAAAAATATTCTTCACATTATAGAATTATTAATTGCTTTCATAAAAGATCTACTTTGTGCAACTAAAATTAAGAAATTAGAAACAATTTTTTAATATAGAAAATTAAATATTTCTTTCAAAGAAAATTGCAGAAAATACTATATTTCGATTACAAGCTCATTATTTTATTCCTTCATTAAGATCATAAAAAATGCGTTTTTTTTTATAGAAACTTTCAAATATTTGTAAAAATTTTTTTTTATCGGTTTCTCTAACTTTCAATTATTTTAATTGTTTATAAAATTTATTAATAAAATATAAATGAGTCAATAATTTAAAAAAAAATACTTGACTGCGATAATTCATATTTAGTATTGAGAATATTCTACATATTATATAATTTTTTATTGCTTTTATAGAAGACCTACTTTATAAATCTAAAACTCACAAATTAGAAATTATTCTTAACATTTAAAAATTTAATATTTCTTTTAAAGAAAAATGCAGGAAATATCATAATTCGATTACAAGTCTTTTATTTTATTCCAAATTAAATTTATTTTTAGGAGTTATAGAAATTTTTATTTATTGTAAAAGTTTTTAATCAGTTTGAATAATTTTTAATAATTTTTTTTTTTTTTTTTTTTTGCAAAGAATTCTTTTTAATTTTTTTTTTATTTTCATTTCTTTTTTTTGTAGTGTACACACAATATTATTGGGGGTAGATTCTTAAGCTGCAATTTATTTTTATGATGCCCCTAAGTGGCAAGTCGGCTAGGCCAAACTGTTGAATGCCCCTAATGAAGTTGTTGCTCTTGCTGCAGTTGCCTCAATTAGCTCAGAGACAAGTTCAATTGCCAATCCCAATTCCCAAGCCCCTCTGCTCCCTCTCTGTTGACCTGTGTGCAAAATCTTTTTTGTTTTTTTTTTTTTGTTTTTTAAGCTGGCCAAGGGTAACTTCACACCCACACACAAATTCACAAACATGAGCAGATTGTTGCTGTCATTGCTGACGTCATTGTTGCGTCGGTGTCACTTGCAACTGCAACAAAAAACCAACGCACAGTAGCAGTTGCATTTACAACTCACAAACTAACAAAAACTTGCAACAATTGCAAGCAATCAATTTTTTTATTAGCTCACCTGTATAATATATTTCGAGCATATTGAATATTAATTTATATGAAAGAGTTTGAGATATTGTAAAATATATGCTTACAACTTAAAAGATATATTAAATAAATTTAACAATATTTTTATATATCTGAAATTTGACACACATGATTTTTAATTCATTCTTAATTGACTATAAAATATTTATGACGATTGATTAAACGATTTAAAAGTTATTCAACATAAACAGATCAGAGCAGTTCATTTACCTTCTGAATTGCACTGCTTGCTGCAGTTTATAAACGGCACTGCTTTCTTAAAGTTCATAAACTGCACTGCTTGATTTAAATGTGCATGTTTATGTTGTTTAACTGAGCAGCTCGAGACTGTTTACAGTGTGTTTCTTAGTCGAATATACTTCACTGTAGCGTATTATTTATTTAATTAATTAATTCATATTCTAGATAATTCAAATACATAAGCTATGTGTGTGAAATTGTACACCAATACCTAAACAAAATATGTGTTTTAATGCGGTCGACGAAAAGTGCTTGACGGTGTTGTGCGGTCGACGAAATGAGATAATAGGCAATTCAATTCATTCGCTTTTCAAATCAATTCATTCACTTTTGTAATACCTTAAAAAAATATATGGTTCGATTCGGTCGACGAAAAGTGCTTGACGCAGTTGTGCGGTCGACGAAAAAGATAATAGGCAAATTTAAATTTTAGCTACCTTATAAGTACAATGTTAATGCAGGGCAACAAGTAAAAAAAGTTTTTTTTTTTTATCTACTTGTTACATAAATTCGCTTAAAAAAAATATATTGCCTATGATTTACTTCTATGTTCATTTTTTTTATTTTTTAATATTAATTTATATTTTGATTTTAGCAATAAATTATAAAACATTTAATTTTATATGTTTTGCTCTTCAAATTTTTAAAATAAAATACGAACAAATATTTAACAAAAATATTTTTTTTTTTTTGGCTAACAGCCCTAGGAAGGCAGTTGTACTTTAAGTTAAGCGAAGAGTTGATAAAAATGGTAATAAAAATTAAATTGCCACAGGAAGTTCGAAAAACTAAATCTCTCAAATATGTGGGACATTAACGGTTTTTACTAGATATAACAAAGCTAGTCCGACGACAAATTTCTAGCGATTTTTTTGAGAACTTGTTTTATGAACCCTTTATTTTTTTTTTTTAGATTTTTACTTTTGTTTATTTAAATCTTTTTTATATGTATTTAACTTTATATTTATTATTTTATTTGATTTTATTTTGTATATACAATAAATATATATATATCTAATTTATTTTATTACATATTATCTATGTATCTTTTTTATTTTGAAATTTTGAGTTTTGTTTATTAAAATTTGTTTTTATATATATTTATATTTATTATTTTATTTGATTTTATTTTGTATATACAATAAATGAACATGTATTTTATTATTTTTATTTTATTTACATTTTAATTGTTTTATTCGAATTAAATGCATTTTCTTTGCATTTAAAGTTATTTCTAATCAATTTCCTCTATTTTAATACTTAAAACTCTGCAGCCTATCGATAAAAAGATGATTTGTTATATTTAAAACTCGATTTAAGTATCTATATCGAAGTATACAACTTTTCTTAGTTTAGTTTGAAATACAACTCAACTGTTTTGTGTCGACTGGAGCCAAACCCATTCATTAATCATTATTACATTACAAACCACCTTCATAAGTGGACCGCCCACATGCAATAAAAGTGAATGAATTGATTTGATGACATCGTCTATATATATATATAAATTAAACTAGTATATATATTGCCTTAAATGGAAACCGGTAGCGTCGCGTCGCGTCGTTTGGGTCAATTTCTAATCATCGCATCTTCATTGATAGCTCAAAACTTTAAAGGGTCAAAAAAGAAAAAAAAAAAATAAATAAAATTATCATGATTATTGGCTTGTGACCTCCAATCCGCCCACCTGGCGACTGAGGATGATCGCTGTGGCCACCATTGCCTGTTGCATAATTTAAAATACAAAAAAAAAATAAAAATGTTTTTCAAGTACAAAGCTTAGTTGATAATTTGTGCAATTTGTTGACACACATTTCAATGTTTTTCATAAAGCTGGCAAATTGTACGCCTTGCCTCGGCACGCCATCGATATGCCTCCATGATTCGGCTACGGTTATGGTTACGGCTTTGCCATATCACGTAGAGCAACTGTACTGTACGACGAACTTGCAGCGGAAATTTGAGGACGCCCACAAGTAAATAGATGAGATGTTATACGTATAGCTTATGTTTGAGATATGTATATGACAACGTCATTGCAACTATAGTTAGATATAGTTGGATATATCTCAGACATCATACACAATATTAATACACCAAGGCAGCTCTGATTTAAATTTTTTAGCTTTTGTTGGATTTCAACAACATTTCAATTTGTTTTCTGTTGAGTTTCACGATTTAAAACTATCGAATTTGCTATCGATAATATCGATTGTTGGCTCAGAATTTAAATTATTAGCTTTTGTGAGATTTCAACGTTTCAATTTGTTTTCAGTTGAGTTTCACGGCTTAAAACTATCGAATTTGCTATCGATAATATCGATTGTTGGCTCAGGTTTGTAATACATTTGTAAAAAAGCCAGCTCTGATTTAAAGTTTTAGATTTTGTGAGATTTCAACAACATTTCAATTTGTTTTCAGTTGAATTTCACGGCTTAGAACTATCGAATTTGCTATCGATAATATCGATTGTTGGCTCATGTTGGTAATACATTTGCGAAAAGGCAGCTCTGATTTACTTGTTTTGGTTTTGGGAGATTTCAACAACATTTCAATTTGTTTTCTGTTGAGTTTCATGGCTTAAAACTATCGAATTTGCTATCGATAATATCGATTGTTGGCTCAGAATTTAAATTTTTAGCCTTTGTGAGATTTCAACAACATTTTAATTTTTTTTCTGTTGAGTTTCACGGCTTTAAACTATCGAATTTGCTATCGATAATATCGATTGTTGGCTCAGAATTTAAATTTTTAGCCTTTGTGAGATTTCAACAACATTTCAATTTGTTTTCTGTTGAGTTTCACAGCTTAGAATTATCAAATTTGCTATCGATAATATCGATAATATATCGGTAATACATTTGCGAAAAGGCAGCTCTGATTTAATTTTTAGCCTTTGTGAGATTTCAACAACATTTCAATTTGTTTTCTGTTGAGTTTCACAGCTTAAAATTATCGAATTTGCTATCGATAATATCGATTGTTGGCTCAAGGTTGTTATACATTTGCGAACAATGTTTAAAGCAGTGAAGGCAATATCATATTATTAATTTTCATATTATCTAACATGGCTTTACTTAACTTAAAACTTAAAACTTTGTAGAATATTTTTAAATTCTATCGATAATATCGATGAATCACGTTTTGGCTGCAATCATCAATAGTTTTCTTTTGTAGTTTTTAATTACAAAATAAGAATTCGCAATTGTATGTCTATAATTATAACTTTATTAATACTATTATAGTATTATTGAACATTTTCAAACGAAATCTAATTAATTTTGTTAATGCATTTTAAAGAGCAAACAGATCGTGTAGCTGTTTCTTAGAATTAGTCAAGCATTTAATCAAAAAGCAACAATTTTGCAAATTACATATATCTGTATGGAATAATATTGTTTTCTAAAGGTGTAAAAGTCTTTTGTGTATATTGATATTTATTATAGATCAAGCGCCGAATGTGAAAATATCAGGAAAATTTTGACAAGAATTGTGCAGCATATAAATGAATTTTCAAATAATTTGTGGTCCCAAAATATAGCAATATTTTAAAGGTTGAGTTAGATGAACTAACTTGAAACTGTTGATGGTATATTATGATCTATTATTTTTATTTTTCAGTCTTCTAATGTTTAAAATCGAACAGGAAGAATAGAAATGCTCTTCAACTAGCCCAGTTGCTCGACTGCCAATCTGCCAATCTGCCAGGCTCAAGTGAACACACCAAAATTTCTTTCCCTTTCTTCTATATATAATAGAATTAATATTAAAATTTTTTTTTTGTCGCTTAGTGCTGTGATCATATTGAAATTTATTAGAAAAACCATGAAAGCTTTATTTAATGTAGTTAAATACTAGATAGGTAACCTCAAAGTCGGGGTATTTGTCTGACAAATATAGTATATTTTATTTATATATAAATGTATATATAAATGCAATAGAATAGCAATTTAGTTGATGATCGTCGGCTATTATAAAAGTCTATTATTTTTCAACAAATTATAAAATAAAATACTTTTAAAATGTCTATTTTTTTACAACAAATTATAAAATAAAATACTTTTTTGTATAAATAAATAAATGTTTATTTTTTTCAATAAATTATAAAATAAAATACTTTTATAATTTGTTGAAAAAAATAGACATTTTATGAAAGTATTTAATTATATAATAATTATAAAAGTATTTTAAGTAATTTATAAATGAATTAAATTTGATATTAAGTGGAAAATGTATTTTTAGAGACACATATTTAATTAATATTTGTTCCCTATAATACTATAATTAAATCATGTTTTCTCAATCAAACTACAGTTTTTTTATACCCTCGCAAAAGGGTATTAAAATGTTGCCTCGTTTTTTTTGTTTTTCATAATAATTTGAAGCCCAAAGGCTGCGGCAACTGATTTTGATTTTCTTTAAAATAAAGCAAAAAATGAAATTGCCAAAATCTCTTGAGTAGATTAAACGCTAGTAAATATAGCTTTATTTATTTATATATATATATATATATATTTTTTTTTTGAAAATTTCCTATTACTTATAATAGCTGAAAGTCTATTGAAAATTTATCGGTTTTTGTTATCAAAAAAGCGAAAATACATAATTTCAAAGCACGCGATTTTTGCAAAGCAATTATTTGTTGTGTGTTAATGATGATGTCATGAAATGTAGGTGGGGGGAGGCGTGGCAGGAGGGGTGTGGGCGCTTACAAAAAATCAGTTCTCCCAATAAACCCCCCCCCTGGGGTTGGTCTAAGTTTTTCGGGGTTCTATTGAGCCTGTTGTCATCAGTTTTTGTCAACTTGTCGCTTCAATTTTTGTGTGTATATTTGTGTGTGTGTCACTGTCAACAAATTGCTTTTAATGGCCCTGTTGGGTGGCGGCAGCCCCTCACCGCCCCTGGTCGTAACACCCTTTAGTCTCAACGCCCCCCCCCTAACCCATCACAAGCGGCTCCGTGTGACAATCACGGTGTATGTCCATTGGGGCCGCCTAATTTTTGTGATTTCCGCACAACGGCAACGGCAACAGCAACAACAATAGCAATTCGCACTGCAACAACAGCAACAACAACAGCAGCAACAGCAGCAACAACAACAGCAGCAACAACAGCAACAACAACAGCAACAACAGCAGCAGCAGCAACAGCGTCAGACGAAGTGCCTCGGCCAGACGCTGCCGCTGCCTCAGTCGCTGCCGCTGTCAGCGTCGCCGCTGGCGCTGTTGCTGCTGCCTCAGTCGCGGCCGCAATGCGTCCCGTTCTTAATTCAGTTGACCAGCAGCCAGCGCTGCGACGAGACACGCGACTAACTAGAGGCAACAAAAAGAGAAAAAATAAAAATAAATAAAAAAATTTATAAAAATCTAAAGAAATTATCTTTGGCGCATATATAACTAAAAAAATTATAAACGTGTGCGTGTGTATGTGTGTGCCTATATAGACGACTATATAGAGCGTCGTGTTTCGAGTCGG
Organism: Hirtodrosophila alboralis; assembly: GCA_035043045.1. NCBI lineage: Eukaryota > Metazoa > Arthropoda > Insecta > Diptera > Drosophilidae > Hirtodrosophila > Hirtodrosophila alboralis. Next base: position 54,342 of record JAWNNH010000677.1, on the reverse strand, counting down.
CAAAAAAAAAAAGCAAAAAAAAAAAAACAATTTTTCGTTTCATTTTCTCTGAGTTTTGTGTTTTTTTTTTTGGAAAACGCGCGCGTTTTTTTTTTGTGTTTTCCAGTGCAACAAAAAGGAGCAACAATTTTGAAAAAAATTTTAAACAAAAAGGTGACAAAACACGCGACATAGCTATATATACACTATATACTAGATAAACTGATAGCTATATATAGTTTTTTTTTAAACATATATACATTATTGTAATTTATTTGATTTTCTAATTTGCTTGTTGTTTTTGCATTTTGTGCGTTTGTTGAGTGCAGGGTTTGTGTTTTTTTTTTGAATTTTTTTTTTACAATTTATTATGGCAATATGTTGCTAGGCAGAGTTCACTGTGCCGGCATCGGCATTGTGGCACGACCGGACGCCCAGGTTCGCCCACCTAAAACGCAGACACAACGCACGTTCAATAAAAATAGCGACAAACGTTGGCGGCAACAAGTTAAACAAACTACAAAAAAAAAACAAAAAAAAAAAATAAAACAAAATATTCAAAAAAAAATTATACGCAATGCCCATGAGGGCAAACCCATCTGATAATGGGCGAAAATACCCCACTCTGTCAGTCCACAAAGAACAGGGCAACAAAATTGTTTCAGAGCAATATTAACACTGTAGTTGTTGTTGTTGCTGCTGCTGTTTCCACTGTTGCTGCCAATAAATAAATAACAAAAAAAAAAAAAGACTAGAAATCTTCTTCAAAATTAAAAATGAATATGAAAAATAAAATAAATGCCAGACGCCCCCAGAGAATAAATCGTCGCACTTGTTGAGTTTTTCAAATGCAAAAAAAATATTTATGAAAATACAAAGGAAAGCGAAAAAAAATAAAATAAAATAAAATTTTAGAGAGAGGGCGATAAAAAGAAATAAATAAATTAGATAAACATTAAATGCATTTAATTTAAAACACAAAGCATTTGTTGCATGCGTGTAAACACGCTAAAATCTAGCTTGCAATTGGCAATCTAGCTTGCACTTGATGAGTTTATCAAATGCAAAAAAAAATTTTAAAAAAATACAAAAAAAGCCAAAAAAAAAAATAAAATAAAATTTAAGAGAGAGAAAGAATATACAACTTTTTGTCTGTCAAATCAATTCAATATTAAATGCATTTAATTCAAAACACAAACACGCTAAATTCTAGCTTGCAATTTCGTTTTTTTTTATTTCCTTTACACTTAAAAAATACATTGTCTCTTAAAGGATATGAAATCCAAGTCACATTTGACATTTGAGTATTGGAAAATAATATGAAAAAAAGTTTCTTTTTTTATTGCAAAACTAGTTTGCTTGCTAAATATTTAATGTCTGTTATAAACATAAATAATTTTATGAACACACATTAAAATCATACATTGTAGCATGTTCAAGCAAATATATGAAGTACAGTGCAGTCTCGATTTTTAGTACCAATTTAGTACTTATTTATATTTGGAAATAATGTCATTTGACGCAACGATATATTAACAAAATATGTATTGCAATATTAAACTTATTTATTTAATGCTTTAATAAAACAATCTTATTTGAAATTTTTTTTTTGCAAAATTGTATTTTAATATTAGGAAAAAAATATTTTTTTTTTATGATTTTGAATGTTTTAATGCAACAATATAATTTAAATTTTTTCTCAAAATTGTATTTTAATATAAATACTTTATTTGTTTATCTGAAAGAAAAAAAATATTTATTTTTTTTTTTTTTAATGATTTTGAATGTTTTAATGTAACAGTTTTATTAACATTTTTTCTTAAAATTATATTTTAATATAAATACGTTATTTATTTATCTTAAAAAAAAATATATTTTTTTCTATGCTTTTGAATTTTTTAATGAAACAATCTTATTTAAATTTTTTTCGCAAAAGGAAAAAATATCTTTTTCTATAATTTTGAATGTTTTAATTAAACAATTTAATTTAAATTTTTTCTTAAAATTATATTTTATTGAACATACTTTTTTTTGTTAATCTTAAAAAAAAAAATATAAATTTCGATAAAAAAAAAAACTGAATTTGATTATAGAAAATTAAATCCCAAATAATATTTGATCTGTTTATCTATAACGAATTTATGGTATTATTTTATTTTATTTAAATATATATTTTTATTATATATATATTTTTTTTTTGAACAACATTTAACTTACTTTAATATTTTTGACATTTACCTAAATTATCTTTTTAATAAGTCAAAAACTCTAGCACTTTATTTTTGCTCGAAAAAACCGACAGGAAAAATATAAGAAAATTTTTTTTGTTAGCTTTCACTGTACGACATATTAAGTATATATTTTGTATATATATTTTTTTTTTATCAATCACTAAAAGCATAAATAAATAAATTCAATTTTTAAATTAATATTAAAATTCGTATGCTGCATTTACCTAAGAAAGTTGTTTATTATTTAGTTATTTTCTATAGCTTTAAATATAAATTATAGCTAGTTTTTTTCTAAATAAATTATCAAAAAAATTTAAGTCTAATTTTTTAACTTTTTTAAGCTGTCAGCTTTATCCAAAGAAGTCTGAAGAGTTCCAGAACCTACTCAGTCTTCAGTTATTTCTTTCTCGCATTATCAACATTATTAAAAATTTAATAATTTAAATGTTTAATGTTTAAATAGAGCTTTATATAAAATTAAACAAAAATTTTATCAGCTTAACATTTGCGTATTCAAGCTGGCAATTTTCTTAGTCATTTTGTAGAATTCTAACTAAAAATTTCAACTAAAAGAATTCCTCATTTCTTTAGTTGTTAGATTGTATTCAATTTAATTGTTTTATGATAATTTGAAGAAAAAAACTGTATGATTAATACACAGCACAGACAGCTGTTAATCAGCTGAAATAAATAAGGGTTCCAAGAATATATATATATAGTATATATATCTCAGTCTTTCAGAACAATATAAAAGATACAATTTCATAAATATAAAGAAGTTTCTGTTTTTTTTTTTTATATTGATAGCAACAAATATTGATAAATATGCTGGAACAAAGTTGAGTTGAACTTTCTATTGCTAATTTGACACAGCATAAATTTGTTGTGCTTATCTGTTGCTGCTGTTGGTTGTTGTTGCTGCTGTTGTTGTTTGTTGTTGCTGCTGCTGCTGCTGTTGTCGCATTGCCGGCGCGTCTGCTTTGTTATCTTAATGCTGTTGCTGCCGCCGCTTGGTCTATTGCCGGCAATATGCAGTGATAACGACATTTGAACCGCCCCCCCCCCCAACTTCATTTTGATGCACATGTTGCTGCTGTGATACAGCAGCAGCTACTGTATCACAGCAGCAATATGTTCATTTTATGCAGCTGAACAACAACTATTTGCTATCACTGTTGCGAGCATTTAAGCTCGTCTTTTGTTAGATATTTGAAATTTATTTTCGATTTGAAATTTTTGTTGCAAAGAGCTGAAGAAATTTATTGCCAAAAATCGAAGTTGTTCCAGGCTTATGTTGCTGTTGTGACCGCTATTCGTTATACCCTTAATAATTATTAGTTTTCCAAGATATCTCAACCAAACTTTTCAATTCGGAATTTGATTTTTTCTTAGATTATTCTATAAATAAAAATCTTTGAAAAATTCTTTAATTCCGAATTAGAATCAATTTATAATTTGCTAGGAGATTTGATTAGCCAAAGTCTCCTGTCAATTTATAATTTTTATTTTTATATGAATATTTTATTATAATACCTAATATATAGTATGTGGTTCTTTCTAAAGTTTTTTTGGGCATTGCAAATTAGTTAATAAATTTGATGTTTTTTAAATATATAGACAAGTATACATATGTATATGTACTTTTTTTTTTAGAAATTTCTGTTTGGCAGATCATAAGAATCGATCGATTTTTTTTAAATATGGTAATATTTTTATGCAACATTTTCCATTCAATAATAATTCCCTAATAGCTTCTTAATTTCTTAAACATTATACTATAACTTCCTGCTTGAAAACTAACAAGAAAATCTAGCATTTATCGATTATAATCGATAGTTATTAAAATAAACCAAAGCTACCTTTTTGAAATCTCGAAAATCTATCTTTTTTCGATTAAAATCGATTATTTCGGAGTCTTTACTTTTAGTTATTGGATATACAAAATGCTGTTGCCTAGTGTAATACAACTTAATTTACATTTTAAAAAATCAAAATCGCATGAGTTGTCATAGGAACAATTGGTCGAATATGGAAATTTTTTTTAGAAGGGTCGTATGCCGAAAAAAGCCTTTTTTTTTAGCTGAACAACAACTGTTTGCTCTCACTGTGCGCGAGAATTCAAACTGTCTTTATCAAGCGTATGTGTGTATTATTATTATTATTATTTTTTTTTTTAGAAATCATTAAAAGCCAGCCGAGTGACAGCAACTTGAGTGTCAATTGTTAGCTCAAATCTCGGATATGCTTAATAGCCCAGCTGCATCCCAGCAACTACTTGGAACTAGAGCTCACAGCAGCAGCAACAGTAACAGCAGCAACAGCAGCAGCAACAACAAGCGCAACAACAATAGCAACAGTTAAATCAACAGTAATATACTATATATAGTATATATATATATGTTGATATAGTCGGTGCTAAATGGCATCTCCGGTGGGTTTCGGGGATCATATCATATCGGCATTGGCCGGCCAGTAGAGTGTACATTTGATTGCTGACAACTTAATCAACATTTGAGTATAACAATCTAAGGCATTCTCTAAATATAACACACAGCAGCAGTCTACAGCTAATAAGCCCACTGTAGCTGTATCTGTATCTGTGTGTGTCTATCCATATAGAACATATACTATCTGCAAGTATATATATATATATAAATATTTTTTTTTTTGCAAAACGTCCCTGAACTTTGGGCGCACTCAATTTGCACTGTCACGAATGTTGCGAATGCTGGCACGCAAATCCCAACACAGATCAGATCAGATCAGTTCAGATCAGATCAATGCAAGATCATTGTCTTCAATTGTGATGATGAACTCTGAATCTCTTTTGGTTAAGGATTGCATGGGAAATATTTTTTTTATGACCAGTTTGCAACCATTTTGTGGCTAGACAAAGTTTGAAAGATATTTAAAAAAAAAAACAGAATAAATTTAATAAAAGACTCTCTTGTTATTAATATTATTTTTAAATTAATCAGGAAAGAGCGCTACCCTACTACGGTACGTCTATAAGCTAGTTAGATTTCAATAAAAATTATATATCTATATATATAAAACTGTTCAATCCGACTGCCTGACTGATTGGCAGGCCACGTGCAGGCCAAACGGTAGAAGCATGAAACCTAAAATTTTTACGGTAGCTTTCTATTATGTCGTAGGTTAGTATTCCAAAAAAATATTTTCAAAAATATATCGGAAAGTGTGTAAAGAATGTGTTTGAAAATTGTAAGAAACTCTCAGCTAACAGGAGCGGAAGCGTAGCAACGCACGCCGGTAGAACTTATACTTCTTATATTCAAAAATCCATCCTGCTGATATTTTGCATAATTTTATAGCTCCCTTTTAGCCCTATATAATAAATACAGGCTGTGAAAAGTTTATAGAATTTGTCTTTAAATATAAATATAAATAAAAATAAAAAAAAAAAAGTATATATATATTTATTTCCAAATTTGTGCAAATTGTGTTGTATTTTTTTTTTAATATAAAATAAAAGTAGCTATTTTAGGATTTTCAAGCGAATTGTTTAAATTTATTTTTAGCAAAACAACTTTTTTCCACAGTATAATTTAATACATCTGTATATACATATATATATATAGAAGGGGACTTGTACTGACTTATTATTCAATTGGTTTTTATAAATTATTTATTTAATGCCAACTTTTTGATTATATTAAACAAAGTTTCTAAATTTGAAGGCAAACATATAAAATATATATAAAATGTTTTTGAAAGATTATTTCATTTATTTATGTCTTAAGCAGGGCAATTTTTTAGCGGCTTTATACGATATTAAGCTGATCTTATACAGGCAATATAATTTATAATATATCTTAATTATCAGATGAATATCTTAATTATTAATTGACACATGACTGAGGTCAAGGGCGTAGTTAGATAGGGTCAGGGTGGGAATATATAAATACTTATAAGTGTTTGTAGTTTTCAGGCCAAGTACAGGGTGTACCGAGGTCGGGTATACTCTACTATAGCAGTTTTACTTGGTAAATTCTTTTTTAAAAAAGAAAAATAAATACTTTTGTAGTTGGAATAAATTTGTAATTTAACGAGCTGCATTTTAAAGACTTAAATAATTATATTAGGGAAATTATAGATATTCAAAAACTAGATTGATATATCACAATTTCCATTACAAAATCTAAAATTTTTAAAACTAATTTCGATCATTTCTCAAGCCTAAGTACTATGTGCAAATATTTGATAATCAAAAAACAAAAAAATTATTTAAAATTCTCAGTCGGGCATAAACGAAGGTCGTCCATTGTAAGACACACACAATTTCTATATATACCTCTAAATCAAATTGAGTTTCCTATCGAAACGTTTGGACAATTAAATAAACAATTTGACAGCAAAACATTAAAATGCATGAAGACAAACAAAAACGCGCGTAAATAATAAATCAAATAAGTCAAAAGGGCGGACACAAAATGCGGAAAAGTGTGGGGGAATGTGTGTGTGTGTGTGTGGTGTGTGTGTACAGACGGAAGCTCAAGTTCCAAAAAAATAATAAAAAAATCAAAAATGAAATAAACCTCATTTGAGATACGACCTTAGACAATGCAGTCGGCCCAACCAAAATGGTATTGCAATGCCATCCAATTTTTATTTTTGTGCAACAAGTGTGAAAAAAACGTACAACAATAAAAATAACACACAAAACACATAAAAATATAAAAGGACAAGAATGATTAAATTATTGCAACTGACTGCTATATACTCTGTTCGTAGTATAAAGTGGAAACGAAGAGAAGCGAAAATAAACTCTTTTTTTTTCTTTTTAGAAAAAATGTAAGAAAATCTTAAAAATTAAAAATTTCTTTAATTCAAAAAAAAATTAAACGAATTAAAAAATAAACTTATAAACAAGATATCATATTATTTATAACTTAAATAGTATATAATTTATGAAAATAATATTTCATTCTGTAATGGAAAGAATAATTTCTCATTTCTAAGTATTTAGAATTAAGTTATTGTATTTTCTAAAATATAAGAAAAATCAGCTTTCTATAAAAGGAATATTTAAAACTATAATTTGAATATTATATTGAATGCGCTAAATATTCAATATTTCTTAGAATATAGAAATATTTATTTAAATTCAAATTGTTAGCATTTTCGATTAAAAACTGCAAAAGATTATTAATTTTTGTTGACTTGCAAATTCAGGATTGTATGTGGAAATTATTTATATTTTTACAATTTATTTTAATATACCGAAATGCTGAGATTCGAAAGGTTGAATATCAGAAATTTGAAATATATTTTTAAATAGATATTATTTTGGGTAATCACATATAACATTTAATGTCTCCAGCTCTTATAGTCTCCAAGATTTGTTAGTTTATATACAATAGATACAAAAGATTTTCTGGGCTTCATCAATGTTTTATTTTTTACCTTTTAAATTTTTACTCTACATAAACTCAATATACATTTGAAAGGTATTTTTAGAAACAGAGTATAACAACTGCAATTTGCAGTTTTATTATTGTAGCTGGTGCTAAATTTATGTATTATGCCATTGCGTGTGCATACGAGTATTCTACTTGTACGATAGCTTCAACAACTGTCTAGCTGACCCCAATGTGTTTTATGAGACTCCCAAAGCACACAAAACGAGACAATTTATTCAAAATCTAGACACACTTATACGAAGTGTGTAATACTCTATTAAATCAACAGGTTTGAATTAAAAATTGAAAAAAATAGGCGAAAAAAAGGATACAATTTCGGTAGTCGTTTTTTTATGCACACAAGTAACTAAAACTATCAAAAATTTAATTAATATATTTCTTTATTTATTTAATAACAATTAAAGTAGGTGTGCGAGATAATTTGCCTTAAAAATTTGAGAATTAAATAATGTAGATTTTAAGTATCTTTAAAAAAAAAAAAAAGATTGCTACTTAGAAATTAACATGAGCACAAAATGTTAATGCACATTTGAGCAGAGCTGAAATGTAATACTCAAAAGGTTCTGTTAGGTAGTTAGACCGTGTGAGAAGATTATTAGATTTTGTGGTAAAAATAACAAGCCAAAAAATTAATGATATAAAACTGATTACATGGTCAGCAAACTTGTATTGATTTGTATCAGAACAAGTTCTGATACTCGTCAGGAACATCCTAGCAACGATTACACGACATCAGCGCCAATTATTAGAATTTTTGCTAATCAATCTGTAGAATATCAATAGATGAACTTTTCTAAAAATACATTTTATATAATTGGAATGCCTTATGGCAGGGTATCTACAAATATATATGCATAATTATAATAAAAGTAGATGATGGGTATGTAGACTACTTAAATAAGATACACATAAAAAGTTCTACTCAAATTTAAAAGGCTATTTAATTCTCAACTATGCAAAGAAATTATGGGAAATGGAAAACTAAAATAAGAAATATGTAAGAATGCTATAGTCAAGTAAACTCGACTGCGGTATACCCTGTACTCAATGCAAAATATTTCACAAGTATATAAAATATTCCATAAATACATACTTAAGTCAAGCAATGCAGATATTGAACTTTACAGAGGGAAAAATTGTATTCCGAAATTATGAATTATTTTCGAAAAAATTTTTTTTTATTTTTTTTTTATCTTTTTATATTTTTATAATATTTTTTCCAAGTAACTTGTGATTAAAAAAATAGCTTCGGCTCTCGAAATATATACTCTGACTATTAAAATAATATATGTACTGAATTGTGTATTAAATGTTGCATACTTATTGGCCTTGCTTTATATACATTTGCGCGTCTATATGTAATTCTCAATTAGTTTTAGCGGAACGGATATAAAGTCAGTGTGGATTTTCTATATAAATCTGTGTTTTCTGTAAGAAAATAATGTAATAAATTTGTGATTTAATATAAACGACAAATGGCGATTTCGATAAATTATATTATTATATTAAGCACAATTAAAAATGCCCACAAAATGTTAATAAAAAATTAACGAAATGTTTTAAATCTTGAATTTAGAACAAATATGAATGGAAATGCCTCCTTAGACTGTTACATAAATTTGCACAGTTTTATGACGCCCCTTTTATGCATTTTTAATGGGTATAGGGTATTAAAATGGAATACTTAAAGGCGGCGACTAGAAAGCGGCTCAGATAAAAGCGTCGGGCATATATGAAATTATTATAATAAATATACTATGTGGAGTAATGTTTAATTACGCTGATAATGGCAACAATTTCTATACACACCCTAGTCTTATATCAATTGTCCACTCCAATCACGTTCCTATCTAATGGACATGCTCATCGTTGTATCATTAAAATTACAGCAATTCAATTGCCAATGGACAATGTCTTCTCACATTTGGATATGCTATACGGTTTTTAGATGTCTCGACAATTTTGGATACGGCGCTGCGCATGCGCCACATGCAAATATTTTATAGACAGAGAGACAGACAGACAGAAAGGCAGTCGGAAAAATAGATAGACAGAACAGAGTTCTACTCTGTAGAGGGCCAAATGGCCGTTGGATCAATTAGTGAATTCCAAATTGATGTGAGGAACGTGAATTGAATTCAAAATGAGTTGGAAAAATAATCCATAGATTGAATCCATGTCACCAACTGAAGAGTATCGATAGGAATTATTTTTTTTTTTTTTTTTTTGCAAGAAATATAAGTTATATCTCTTCCAAATGTTCAATTACAAATATACAAAATTAATATTCGGTTATTTCACTGGTATCAAATCGATACTATTAAATTTTTTTTTAAGTTTCCAAGCTTCACCATCAAAAGTTAGTTGGGAAAACTTTTAATAACCATTGCTGATTTAATTATTAAATTGAAATAAATAATTTGGAAAATTTTTGATAAAATTCGAAGATTGATTGTGAATTTTAAGTTTAGTTTTAAGATAACAGCGATTAAAATTAAAAAATTAATAATGAATGTATTCATAATAAAACTATCAAGAATTGTTGATATTACCAATAAGCAATATTGCTATTTATATAATAAAATTATTGATATATTGTTGTGCCTTGGAATATCTGAAATTTCGTTAGTTTATGAGTTGTTTCGATACTATTAGTAATAGGAATCGTTTGAGATATCCTTGAGGACACTTTTGGCTCTATTACTTATTTTTCTACTTCAGAGTGATCGGAAATTCCGATGTGTTGGAATAATCTCTAAAGAAAACTACTCCGCGTATAAAAATATATTAAAATAATTTTGTGCATAACTCCGATTTTTAAGAACTAAAATAGAAAAAACAATTAGCAAATTAAGCAAATTGTTAAATTTGATATTTTTTTGCTTTTATAATGCGGCTATAAATCGATTTTAATCTTGATTTAAGCTGTATTTCAAAAACAACATTTATTATTATTGCTGTTATTCAAATTCGATTTTTTATAAATTCTTAATTAAAATCAGTTAATTTTAAGAATTCAACTAATGGGTTTTTGAGAAACGCAATAATTGAATATTTTCCTACATATGTACATTACCCGATTATTTTCAAATTTTAGTTAGTAATTTTTGTTTTTAAACCTCTTTAAAAGTTCGATTAAAAAAAATTAAAAATTTTTTTTATAACAAAAAAAAAATGAATTCCCGATAGATTTCTGACCACTGTGCACTGGAATTACAGCTGTAGAAATGCCTTCTTTTTAGTCCCTTGATACTATCAACTTGATAGTGATCCTTTGATGTGAAGTTCAGTCGATAAATGTATATTTGTGTGATAAGGCTTTGTTGCAAAAGTATATTTATCTATTGTCGTTCCTGTGGCAAGTTCTCAATTCTTCATTCCCCTTTTACCCATTCTATATGCACTTTCTTCTGGCTCTTTGATGTGGGCTCTTACACACACACACAATACCCTAGTTTTTATGACGAAGTCAGGCGACGGGGTCGTAAACCCAAATTGCATTCCACATGCCACACAGTAATGCCTCGGTAATTGTGGCGAGTGTTTCGGCTTGTATATTTCTTTTTTAATTTTTAAAAACATTTTTTTCTGTTTTTTTTTTGTTTTTTTTGTTTTTGTTACCGCCTGCTGCTGCTGGTGTTGTTCTTTTGTTGCCTGCCCAGTCAGGCCAGTCATTAAACGAAAATGAAATGAAATTAAATGCAGTTGACCCAAAAAAAACAAAAAAAAAATAGCAAATAGCAAACGGTGCCAAAGAGGCCAGACGACCCCACAAAACATTACATACATTATAATAATCATGCAATCGCTCAATCTGATCAGATCTAGCGCTAAAACAATTAACATGTAGTTATGAATCAAGATACTATATGGGGATAATGTTTTTTGTTCGCTTTAAAAATGACAAACTGCTGAAACATAAATACTGAGTAATTGCAGTGCAGTTATATAGGTTTTTTAATACCCTAACAATGCTCAAAAGAATACCACTTTCAGGCTCTTTTAAGTAGTATTTAAGTAGAGGTCTAAATATTAGATTTCCTCGGTAATTAAATATTTTTTTTAAATTATAAAATAGTTCTAAAATAGTTCTAAAAAGGCAAACTTTGCTGTTTGAATAGTCGAACAGCGGCCTAAAATGGGTTAAGAGAAAAATTTTCAGAAAAATAAAAAATGTCCCAAATAAATGCTAAAAAAATAAAATAAATAATAATATTAAATAAAGCTTAAAAATGTTGTAAAAATAAAAATTTAATTGAATATTTTACTGCCTTTTCGAAAAGTAAGGCATTTATAATATCATTAAACTAAGTTCGAAGTTTTTACATCTAGCTAAAGTAACAATTTTAAGAATTCAAAAAATTATATTTTTCGGTCCCAAAATATTTTTTAATTATTTTTTTTATAAGAATTAATTGTCAGATAGTGTTAAGTATATATTAATGAAAGCATAAAAAAAATTAATTCAAAAATATATTTTGTGATTATTTCATTGTTAATATGGTATTATTGTGAAGAGTAATTATTATTTTTCGATAATTGAAACTGTTTTGGAAATCAATTAGCTTTAATTATTTTTAATTAAGATAAAAAACTCTGATATTGTTATTTTTTTTTTTTAAGATATCTAGTTAATTTTGATGAAAATCGTATTTCTATGTAGCTATTTATTTGAGAAGATAACTCATGATTTCTATATATGATTAACACTTTTTTTTAATATATGTTTATTATTAATATTATAGTATATTTAGAATTTTTTATAAATTTTTGAATGCTTTTATTTTTATAAAAAAATCTTGCTAAAGAATTATTGAAATTTTATTGCCATATTTTTAACATTTTAGATTTGTGTTGAAAAATTTCAAAGTTTTTTCAATTTCCAGCTTTCAATGCGGCACTTAACAATTAATTTTCGATTGACAGCATATATATAAATATTTTTTTTTATATAATTTCTTGGGCTTCTTTGCAGGCAAAGTGTGTAGAAATATTATTTATAATTTATTGGATCAACTTAAGAGCACAATTGTGCAAAATTTGAATACATTTTGAACAGAAGCCGAAATTAAATATTTATATATTTTAATTTATATTTAAATTATATTTAAAATATAAATATTTATGTTGAATTAATTAAAAAATATTTAATCTGTATTTACACACACACAAGTTAGTTACTACAAAGTCGTATATAATTCTCACATAGAAGTTGCACAATTGTGACTTGCCCCCGGTGTTATAATAATAACAATGTTGCATAGGTCATGTGCGGCCAAAGTTACCGATGTTGTGTAGCACTGATTTTTTATGCCCGTGCCACACACAACATCAAAAAAAAAAGAAAAAAAACGCGAGTGCAATTAACCCAATTTACAGGCAACAATCTTTGACCGCCCCTGTTTGCCCCCTTGCCCCCGGTTTGCCACTGTTTGCCCCTGTTGCCACACACACACAGATTGCCTTGCCAATCACAACATTCAATTATGATTATGGACAGAGGTGGCAGCAGAGTCCCGTGGCAAATGCCAGTGGCAGCAACTGGCTAGTCGCAACAGAATGCACGCTGAGAATGTTGCAAAACAGCGTTGTCCTGTCAGGAACATGTTGTTGACGTCGACGGCAGCGTCTGCGTTACGTGGTCGGTGGTGTCGTGGTTGTCTGACCCATTTGCAACACACGCATACAGCAACAATTATAGGGATAGGGATGTGGCATGCGAACGCTGTATGAGGCACACCCACAGACATGCGACCACAACGACCACGACGAACATCCTGCCATCAAAGTCGGTCATCAAAGTTGCCGGCGACGATGTCGACGTCGACGTCGACAATGACGCAGACAGCAGGCGGTATGTGGCATGTGGCATGTGCAAGTCAACGTGCACAACGTTTTGTTGCCGACTTTAGTTGGCATTGGGACGCGTGCAAAATCTGTTGCATACTTCTGTGCGCACCGCTTACAAAAAAAACTGTTGCATATTTATCCGCGCTTTCTAAATACGCATTTTTATTTGCCTCTCAATTGCAGCACTAGCATCAGCAGCAGCTCAGCGGCAGCAACAGCAGCAGCAGCGGCAGCAGCGGCAGCCACAGCGGATGCACACAAGATGGTGCACCATAATAATGACGATGCCATGAACAAAATTCCACTTAAATCTGCAAGCGGCATGGATGATGAGGAGAAAAATGGTGGCGAACTAATGCAGGATACCGCCGCTGCAGAGGAGGCGCGACGCGAACAAATGTAAGTTGCAACAAAAAAAAAAAAACTATCTTTGGCACCCTGCAGGCTGAATACCCTTGCAAACTGTAGTGAATTTAGTGCGAATTAATTAAAACTACTTTATTTTAATTTAAACTAAAAAGTTTTGCATACATACACTTTTCGATCGATAATAACTATATGATATAGTGATCCGATTTTAATAAAACTTGGTCAGATTATGCGAGTTATAATTCGACATTGAACTGAAGAGTTTGATTGGAATAACTTTAAAACTAAAAAAGTTTTTCTTACAAGCACTTTTCTCGAAAATGAGATGTCTTTAATTGTTCCTATGACTGCTTTATAATATAGTCTGCGATCGGCATGATGTAAGCACACAAGCTATCTGCAATAACAACACGCATCTGTGGCAAATTTCATCAAGATAACTGACAGACTCAGCTCATCGTGCTGATCAAGAATATATATATTCTTTATAGGGTCTCCTTCTATGCTTAACGCACGTTCTGAAAAAATTATAATAGCCTTTTGAAACATACACGTCCCGACAAATATATAATAACCTTTTAAAAGGCTATAAATATTAGAAAACTATAAAAAACAGAACGTTTTCGACACGATTTTGCCAATTACTTTTAGTTTTGAACATAAGAATAGCAAAATATCTCAAGAAGCAGAGGAAGTACAATAAAAATCTCAATTTTTTTTTATTCTTTTTAGAATTTGTACTATAACCTAAACATAATCTGGATCAAATATAAAACATCTAGAAATTAGAAATTCATTACTGAAAAATTTTAAAAATAAATAATTATTTGTTGCATTTTATCAAAAAACTTAAAGTTCTGTTATTTTTCGATAACAATAAAAAAAATTATTAAATAATTAATTAAATTTTCACTTTTATTTAAAAATCATAATTTAAATCTTATTTTAAATTCTTTTTTGTAAAAATAAAAGATTATTAAAGTATGAGTCCAAGTTAGTCAAGAAGAACACCTGATTCATCATTAATTCAATTATTCATTTAAAAAAAGTATTTTGTAAATGTTTATAAGTTTTGGTAATTCACTACCTGTCTTAAAAGATATATATATTCAAATAATATATTAAATTTTTATAATAAGAATTAAACATAACTTTTATTTTACAATTAAAATCTAAATTTAATTTTTATGAAATTTTTTTTTTTTTATTTTTTTTTTTATTGAAAAGTAAGAGATTAAACGACAAATTAACCAGACTTAATTTTGTTATTTTTTTTTTTTTTTGTTATTATTGTTTGTTAAGTTTAATGTGAGTTGTTGAGAAATAACCGTAAAATCAAATGTTTCCCAAAAAAAAAAAAAAAAAAAAAACGACAAATAATTTTTTTTTTATTTTGATAAAAAAAAATTTTATTTTTTGAAAAAAATTAAATATATTTTTTATAGCTTTAAATTGCAAAATTATAACCTTTACGATCCCTGATACATATATACATATATAAATATACTATGTATAAAGCCTGAGTTTCTAATTTGAATTGAATATTATTTCATATTAAACCAATGTGAATTACCAAATAAACAATTGAATTAATTGAATTAGAGCTGTAAACAATTTTGCAAAAATTATGCTATTTTATATATCATAAAGAACATTATATATATATATTTTAATAAATATTTTAAATATATATTTAATATTTTAAATAAATTGCCTTCTTTGGTGTTTTTATTAAAATTATTGTAATTTTTTTTTTAGGCGTGCAAATGTCTTGGCCTGGATGAAGAAGTTGACAATTGTGCTCATCTGCTTTATAGGTATTGCCCTGATTAGCTATGTGATCATTAGCCTCTGCTTCAGCGGTAAGTGATATATAATCAGGGATCAGAGATCAGAGATCAGTGATCAGTGATCAGAGATCAGTGATCAGTTATCAGTGATCAGTAATCAATGATTTGTGATCAGAGTAATCATTAAATAGTTGTAACTAACAAAGTTGCCAATTCCACATCTCTAACCACTTTAATCACTCACAAAATGGCAACTAATCCAATCACACACACACCGACACACACACCCACACACACCCACACGTTGAAGATTGTTGCATTTGAAGCTTTTGCATGCCTCTTCTGTCATACGATTCACTTGCACCTGTTAATTTCCAAATATCCTTTTTTTGTGGCACAAATGAAAAAATAAAAAAAATGTATTGACAAGAAAACTCTTACACCTTAACTTACTAAAAAAAAACAAACACCTCAGACTGGCCAAAGTCAACACCTCTGCGCAACAGCAACAGCAGCAGCAGCACAGTTGCAACAGCAACAACAGCAACAACGCCAGCAACAGCGATTGCTGCAGCCGCAGCAGCAACAGCAAATGTTGCTGCAGCAGCAACAGCAGCAGCAGCAGCGGCACCATCGCCACCAGCAACAGCAACAACAACAATATTAAGTTCAACTAGCACAACTAGCACAACAACAACAACAACAACAGATAGCACACCAACAACAACAACAACTCCAACAACAACAACACCAAGCACAAGCAACACATTTATAACATTTACTCCAACAGATGAGCAACAATCAGAGCACAACAACAACATTGAAGCAACAACAATTGCTACCGGAGAGCTAGCAATTGCCGGACCCGCCGTTGCTGCCTCCACATCACCAACCACCCCGCCCCCCTCAGCGGCAACAAATAAAGAATTTGATTCCATTTTGGGCATCTTTGACAAGGCGGCCGTATGCTCAGATCGACCAACTTGCAGTCAAATTGGCAGGTAAAGATTTGACATTTAAAAGAAAAGCTTTAATGAGCTTTCAAAGCTGTTTGAAATTAAGCTTACTCCTGGTATAATTATTCAAATTATTTGAATCTTGTGTATGCATTTATTAAAACATTATTCTACATTAGAGATGGATTTGGAAAATCAAATCGATCGATCGAAATTCTACTCCATTTCGATCGTTGTCAATTATACATTTTTTTTTCCCATATCACCTGAAATTTTCAACTTAAAAAAAATTATTTTAGCTAGTGCATATGCGTTTCAATTTTGTTTTTATTATTATGTAAATAAGTAATTAATTAAAACCAATCAATTTATTTTCACTGAATTATTAACTAACTCTTAAATAATAACACTGTGCCACAATATGTTTATGTTGAAAAATTGTATAAAATAATATATAATATAATATAATATCTATATATATAAAACTGTTATACCTAACTGACTGATTGGCAACTCACTGCCAAGCCAAACGGTGGAAGCTAGAAATCTGAAATTTGTCGCAATAGCTTCCTATTATATTGTAGGCTGGCATTCTGGAAAAATTTTATTAAAAACATATTGGAAAGTTGATAAAAAAGCATTTTAAAATTACATCTGAAAATCTCAGCTGAAGCATATCAGGAGATGCAATAGGCCACAATAATAGTGTAATTGTAGAATATGATTAAATTGTTTTTTTTCTATTTTGTTTTTTTTTGAAAACAAGAGCGTAGCAACGCACGCCGGGGTGATCTAGTATAACTATAAATTGATAGTATAAATATGATAGTGGAGTTATTGAATTTGTTACTACGTAGAAGAGTTTTTGTTACTAAATAAAAACCTCCAAACTTTTAGCGATATTTGAAAACTCTGTTTTCATTTTTGATTGATGTATTAAATTTTTTAAATCGAACTTAAGTTGGACTACAACCTGCTCATTTGTCTTTTTTGTCGCACAGTGTAATTACATACAAACATATATACTATACACTTTTTAAAGGGAAACCAAAAATTATATGCCCGAAAATACATGAAGTTATTTTCGCTTCCAAGCAAATTCGTCGGGTTTACCAAGATTCTGAATTTTTTATCTACATAAACTTGCCGACAATTATTTAAATCAGTTTATCCCTGATGAAGCTTTTTAATGTGCTTTAAAAGCTGTCAAGCTTTGAAGCCGAATAAAGAAATAAATTCAATATCAAATATTTGAAAGTTTCGAAGCGGTTTTTTGGTGCTTTAAAAAGCTTCTTAAAAAGCTCATACGAAGCTTAAATGTGCTTTTGTCAAGCTGTGAGGCCGAATAAAGAAATAAATTAAATATCTAATATTTGAAAGTTTAGGAGCTTTCAAAAGCTACTTTAAAAGCTCCTATGAAGCTTAGATGTGCTTTTGTTTACCATATTGCAAAGCTCAGTAATAAAAGCTTATTTTAAAAAATACAATGAATACAACACTCAAGCAATTATTATTATAAATTAAGAATTTTTGATTAATGAAATTAAATTAAATTTTACTCAAGCAATAGTTTATTTCTACTGACTCCAAAATCTATCATAATTATTTATAATTACCATATAATCAAACTAATTTGTTTTAATTATTATCAATAATTATTATTTATACTTACTATAATTAAATTAATTTTTTTTTTATCTCATTAGCGACATTATGGCACGCAATGGCAGCGCTGTGGATGCAACAATTGCCACAATGCTATGCAACGGCCTGCTCACCTCACAGAGCATGGGAATTGGCGGTGGTCTACTGATGAATATCTATGATCGTGAATCGAAACAGGGTTACCAGATAGACGCCCATATGGTGGCACCCTTTGCAGCTGAACCCAATATGTACGATTCCAATCCAAATGCCTCAATGCTAGGACCATTGAGCATTGCGGTGCCTGGTGAAGTGATGGGCTACCATTTGGCATACGAGAGCTTTGGCAAATTGCCCTGGCGGGAACTGGTTGAACCCTCATTGAAAATCTGTGAGGAGGGTTATATAATGAGCATGCATCAGGAGAATTCGGTGCGATCTGCTTGGTCCTATATGAAGCACATTCCGCAATATCAGTAAGTATTGGAGCTTTAAAAAAAAAAAGGAATTTGAATTTTGATCTTAATAAAAATAAATATTAGGAATTATATTTTTTTCGATTCTTTATGTGATCTTTACATAATCTACGCATAACCTTTAAAGTAACCTTAATAAAAACATTATTAAATTAGTTTTATATTTTTTTTTTGCTCAAAAATAAACAACGCTTACAATTTGATTTCGATTATTTTTATAGTATCCAATTGCGTCAAATTTTATATTTTTTAACACTAACTAAGCCAACATGAATTTAAAAAATAATAATTTAAAAATTGTTTTTTAAACCAAATATTTTTCGAATTTTTATTTTATATTGTGAAATAATTTTTTTTTAATTATCTATTGATTGTTTATTTAAATGTTGTTTTTTTTTTTCAACAACGCCATGAGTTCTATTTTTTGATCGAAATAAACAAAATTCACTAAAAAACGATTTTTTTTAACAAATCTAATTTTTTCTACTCAAAAATAAACTTTATTACCTAAGTTTTACTTAAAAAATACAATTTTTTTAAACTTTTGTTTTTGTTAAGTTTTTCTTTGTTAACTTAAATAACTTTTTTAAAAGCAAAAAATTTTTCGAATTATTTTTTTTATATTTTGAAATAATTTTTTTTAAATTTTCTCTTGGTTGTATTATATAAAATTTTTTTTTCAAAAAACGCCGAGTTCTTTATTTTTAAATAAAATTCACTTAAAAATGATTATTTTAACAAATCTAATTTTTTCCACTCAAAAATAAACTTTATTACCTAAGTTTTATTTAAAAAATTAAAGTTGTTTTCAAACTTTTTTTGTTAAGTTTTTCTTTGCTGTTTAGTAAGGAACATTCTCAAAAAACGTCATGATTTTTATCTTTTGAACAAAATAAATAAAACTCTCTTCAAAATTTTTTTTTTTAAATCTTAATTTATATAACTTAAAAAATAACTTTATTGCCTAAGTTTTACTTAAAAAATTAGATTTTTTTTTTGAGAATTTTCTCTTGGTTTTATTGACAAAAATTCTCAAAAAAGGCCTTGAGTTTTATTTTTTGAGCAAATAAAAAAAAACTCACTTACAAACGATTTTTTTTAATGTGTTAATTTACTCAAAATTAAACATTATTGTCCAAGTTTTAATTTAAACTCAGAAAACAAAGGGGGAAGGTGAAAAATTGAGTAAAAATACATATAGAAAAACTGTATTCCTTGATTAATTGATGTTGGTATTATTGTTTAATATTGCTCTCAAATTTCCATTGTTCAATCCAATTAAATGACAACTCGTATCATTTTTTTTACAGAACAATATTCCTAAACGCTGAAACCGGTGACCATCATAAGGAGGGAACACTGTTGAAGCCATCAGAGGAACTTTGTAATACATATCGATTGTTGGCTGAAAATGGTCCGATGGACTTTTACAATGGCACTGTGGCCAGTTTACTGGCTGAGGATCTGAAGGAATTGAATAGTACTATAACATCTGGTGATTTGGATGCATATTTGGCCGAAAAGCGTTTATCGATAACAATGCCACTGGGCAATGATACCCTGTATTCGGTGCCACCAGTTAGCAGTGGCACTGTGGTAGCCCACATACTAGGCATCCTAGAGGGCTATAATTTCACAAGTGCTGATTTGGCCAATGATGAATCCTATGCCCTGACCATACATCGCATTACCGAAGCGCTGAAATTTGGATTTGCTCGTCGTTACGAGCTGGGCGATCCGCGTTTTAATGAAATCCGTGAACTGATCAGTAAGCTTAACGATCCAGAGTATGCAGCCCAGCAGCGGGCCAAGATCAATGATGATCATGTATTGGAGGGACCACAGGAATATGGTGCACAATTCGCCGGCACTGAAGATCCATATGGCACCTCACAATTTGTGGTGCTTGCCCCAAATGGCGATGCCGTTTCCGTGACCAGCTCAATCAATCTTTAGTAAGTTGAAGATATTTAATATATTTAAATACCTACAATTTAATCAGAATATTTTATGAGTTAAAAACATTTCTACAAAAGCTTTTAGCAGCTTTGCCATCATAAGTTTAACATTCTTATTAAAATAAATAATAATGTGAATATTGGCTAGGAATCTTCTATTTATACTAACTATAATTAATTTGCACAGCAAATTTTTTTAATATAAATTATAATATATATTTTTACATATTCAAGTTTGCACTTTTTGAAAAGAATTTTCAATTAACTTTAATTTAATATCAAAGGATATAGTATACATTTATATGCATATATAAAAATGGAGCTCAAAAAATGTATAGGTATTCGTTAATTGAGAATGACTGCGCCGATTGGACTCAACTTTTTTTTCTGTTGTTTCTAATTGCCTGGAAAAGATTTTTGGAAAAGAAAATTTTGGAAAAAGTTTTCAGACAAGGCGCTAGCGCCTTAACAGCTGTACCCACTGTTAACGCATACAGCTCTGTTAGCGTATACAGCACTATTAGTGAATACAGCACTGTTAGCGTATACAGCACTGTTAGCGTATACAGCACTGTTAGCGTATACAGCACTGTTAACGCATACAGCACTGTTAACGCATACAGCACTGTTAACGTATACAGCACTGTTACAACGATCAAAGTAGGCAGTATTTTTTTAATAAAATACAAAAATAACAGTTGGCAGTATTTTTTAAATAAATACAAATTAATTTATATAATTTATGGACGTAGTACCCCTGAAAAAAAAAAAAAAATTATATGTCAAACCAACGTTTGCCGGTTAAACTAGAATATGAATAGTTTGTTTTTTCTTAGTATTTTTTATTTATTTTTTTTTTGGTAGAGCGTAGCAATGCACGCCGGACATATTAGTTTCATATAAAAATAAGCTGAACAAGCCTATTTCAATCAAAATCACTTTATTAACAATCACATTGTTGCAAATACAAAGATTTTTAAAAAATTTATATTTCTCTTAAAATTGCAGCTTTGGCTCCGGTTTGATTGGACGACGCACTGGCATCATTTTGAACAATGGCATGAATGATTTTGCAACATCTAATAATTTCTTCAATTTGCCACCATCGCCAGCTAATATAATTGGTACACACAAGCGTCCCATGTCCTCGCAGTCGCCGATGCTCCTAACTGATCCTGAGGGCAACATTAAGCTGGCAATTGGAGCGGCCGGTGGTACCAAAATCCTGGCTGCCGTTGTTGAGGTGGCCGCACGTTTCCTTTGGTTTGGCGAGGATATTAAAACGGCAGTGGATGCGCCACGTTTCTATCATCAGCTGGTGCCCGATGTTCTATCATATGATAAGGATAAATTCTCTGAGAATGTGCTGCAGTTGCTCGCCAAACGTGGACACAAACTGAAGCCAGTGAATTCAATGATGTCCTCTGTGGTCTGTGCCATTGGACGCAATGCGACAAAAATTTATGCAAATGCTGATCATCGTAAACGTGGCGGCGTTGCGGGCTTTTAGATGTATTTATACACACACACACACACACAAACACACTCATACACAACACACACACACCACACACACACAGAACAACCGTAGCGTATCGTCAAGTGAGATTAGTTCAAGAAAAAAAAAAACGAGAAGCAAAAAGTGAGAAGCGAAGTGCAAGAGAAAGTATTTAAGCTAGCTATGACTTTTTTTTTACATATATGTATGTATATCGTATGTTATATAAATTTATATGCTACCTACTACTACCTTATAAAATAATAAAAAAATAAAATAAAAATTAAAAACTGTATTTCTTTCTATAGTTTCTCTATTTTCCAAAAATATGCTTCTCATTGTAAAAATAAAATTTATTTTGAAAAATCTGCTTATTTAATATACTATATGTATGTATTATTATTATTATTATTTATTATTACAGTCACAACATGATTTCTACACTTTGAACCGATTCAAAGCTCTGAACTTCTCATTGAATCGATAACTTACAATATTTGTAAATAATCTCTTAAAGCAAAAGAATATAATAGAGAAATTTTGCACATTCTGAAAATATTGACTCAGCTGATCAAGAATATATAAAGCTAATCAAGAATATATATACTACAATCATAGGGACACATTGTAGCGGGAGCGTAGCAACGCACGCCGGGATGCCTAGTAAATTATAATTTAAATAAAATAGGAAGAAAAGCAAACTAATCATACAATTAACAACATCTACAATTACACTATTATTGTAGTTTACTCCGTCACCTGATATGCTTCAGCTGAGATTTTCAGATGTAATTTTAAAATGCATTTTTATCAACTTTCCGATATATTTTTAATAAAATTTTTCCAGAGTGCCAGCCTACAATATAATAGAAAGCTATTGCGACAAATTTCAGATTTCTAGCTTTTACCGTTTGGCCTGCTCGTGAGTCGTCAATCAGTCAGGTTGAACAGTTTTTTTTATATATAGATTAACATATTCGTATTTTTTTTTGCAAATAATTATAGTAAGCAACATTATTATTTTTCGTTATTTTTATTATTAATAGTCGTATAAATAAATACAAAAAAGTAGATGCAAAAAAAACAAATTTTTTTTTTTAAAGTAAATTACTTGTTTACAATAATTACACTGTGCAACAAATTTTAGTTTATGGGATATGCTACATACATATGTGCGTTGTAGTATTTGTGTTTACTTAAAATTTTGAAGCAACTTTTTAATAAATATTTAGTAAGAATTTACTATATATCATATAATAAGTAGGTAGAGTCCTGTAAATGTTTGTTATAGCCTGTTAAGTATAAAAAGTGGCTCGAAAAAGTATTTTGGGAGTGAAAAAAATACTTTACTTGAGTAGAACTACGACGTATATATATATTCATTTCCCATAGTCTTAAATTTTTGTCAATTTTGTAACACAGTGTTATATATAAATGCTTTTCCAGGGAAATTAAAGTCAAGCATTTGGGAAACGGCAAAATAAAAAAAATTGGGAATAAATATATATAATATAGTATAATATATGTAAGTATATTTTAATTATTATATATGTATGTTTTTTTAGCTTATAGTTTTAAAGGCAATCCCTATTTACATTTGCTCCAACACATTTTTCTTAGCCATTTCAAATGAGGGAACATTGAAGACAAATGGCATAGGTTATTTAATTTTGATATATATATATATATTTAATATATCTATGTACAATATAAAAATACAAACATGTTGTAGGATATATTTTGTTTGAATATTCATAAGTACAAACGTAGTATGAATAAGTTTTAAGGCTTAGATTGGAGTCTAAATGCAGCAACTAAAAGTCTGAGCAAATGTGTTAAACTTAAATGAAAATTTATCTCAATATATTGAATATATATATATATATATATATATTTATTCGAAGTGCATTGACAATTTAGCACAATATTTATAATAATTTTCTAACTAAATGTATATATAGAAATCACAATCGTATTGCACAAATAAACATAGAAAAACATCTTTTGACAAGTTTTGTTCATTTGTTTTATCACGATTGTTGTGGAAAATTCGATATTTGAATGTTGAATAAACAAATATATATTATACAATTATATAGCTTAGAATTAATTCAAAATATCTACAAAATAATGCACTAAATTAAATGTTAAATTAAATAAAAAAAAAAGAATTATTAACTAAATGCTAGTGCAGGCAGAATAGTATGTAAAATCATTTAATGATAATCTCTGCAGGCGGCAATATATTATCCCCATATAGACAATACCAAATACTAGAGTACCAAATGGTTCGATCGACCCACTCACTGCCCGCCAGGACGTGCCCAATGAAGGGCGCATCGCGCGATCTGCCAAAAAAATAATGAAAATATATTAAAAAACTAGTTATAAAATAAATTGTTTGATTTAATTTATTTACCTCATTATTTGAGCCTGAGTGCGCTCCACAAATGTGATGGCCCAGCTCCAGGGAAAATCACGTTTACGTTCACAGCCCAAATACGCCGTAGAGCTATGCAAAAAGATTTCACGCACAATGGTTGTCTTGTCGTTCTTATCCTTTTTGGAGACAACAATTTTGCCATCGCGCAGCTCACATTGCAGCGTCTTAAAGGATTTGGTGCGATAGTCAGCGAAGCGTAGCTCCTTGCCAGGCGTCACCGTGGCCAGATTTTTGACCGCACGCTGCACCTCGCGCAACATCTCAATGGGACGCACCATTAGATAGTTATGCTTGCGATCCTCTTCGGGCCAATAGGACCAATTTAATATGACATCAAATACTTTGGCATCGTGATGCAATGGTCGTTCCAGACTATCATTCAATATCACCTCGTACAGTGTCAATTGATGTGTGGGCAAACGCATTTTATCCGAATATTCGCGGCACAGCTCATAGGCGGTCTTTGTGGGCGATATTGTGGCATTCACTTGAGTTTTTTCCTAAAAAATAACAGGTATAAGTATAAGAGTTAAATAATTATTATCGATTAATAAACTTACCTCTGTTGTATTATCAGGATTGGGATTGAGACTGATCCAGATTTTAATGTCGCCCGATTGTTTCACAGCATCCTTTAGCGTCTCAGCTGCTGCATAGTATTTTTGTAGACACATTAGCATCGCTTGCTCCTTTTTCTACAAAAAGTATTAGAAAGAGATTTTGTTTATAAGTGAAAGAGAAAGATATAGTATATGAATTGGTACAAGATCGCAACAATATTAAATAAAATATTTAAGCCAACTTTAATTCATTCATTTAAATTCGTAAAAGAGTCGGAGAAAATTCTTAAATTTTTTTTTTAATTCTTAAAGATTTTAAGTTTAAATTCGCTAAAAACCGATTTATTTATTTGATTTCCCAGCACGACAATTTTATAATTAATTAATGACCTCGAGCCGACTAAACTCATCTCCTAACAAACTAAGGTCACCAAAAAATCATAACAATAATTAATTCATTTATAATTTAATGTGCTATTTACGATTTTTTTGATTTTTTCCAAATTTTTTTTGACAAAAATATATTTTTGGTAGTTTTAAAATTCTCGAATATGTACATACATTTTTATTATATATTTAATTTTAATTAAAAATACCATAGATACAATAACCGCAAGCTGACGAAAATGTGATTTTGTTTTAATTTTTAAAAGTATAATATAAAAATATAATATCAACCCCTAAACGGGGAATAGTTAAGGGAAATCAACAGAATTCCTGTTTTTAGGCTCTAATTTTTTAGAGTTATATTATTTTGATTTCCTTTAACTTTACTTTAATTGACAATAAATAAAAAACTTCAATCAAAGCTTGCAAAGAGATCAAATATATCAGAAATAAAAGTTTCGCTTTTAGCTTTAGATTTATATGAAATATGAGTTATACGACTTTATCGGAGGTTTTTTAGAAAGTTGAATAAATATTTAAAGAACATATGGTAAGCGAGAATAAATATGTAAGAAACATGATTAAATATTCACGAAATTTAATTAAATTACAATATGCTATAGGCGTCTACTCAAACCAAACTTATAATTCACTATTTAGATCGCTCAAAAAATAATAAATATTTTTTTAGATTTTTAAGAAACTTGAAAATGAATTGTTAATAAAAAAGCAATTAAAAAAATCAAGAAATAAATATTAACAATTAAAAATATTTCTTTTAAAATAAATTATAATCGTAGCGGTCACAGCTTTATAAATTCTATAAAAAATATATATAATAATATATAAATTATAATCTTAACGATGCCTGCTTTAAATTGAAAAGCATTTAAAGTAAAAATAAATACTTGAGCTTCTTATAAGAATTGAAATTATATATATTTTATATACCATTTCATCGGCGCTGCAGGGAAATAGATTTTTATATAGCACAATCAGATCGCTTAGCACATCGGCCTCCTTTTGCGAATAGATGAGCTCGTCGCTCTATATAAATAAAAATAAAAAATAATATATTATTAATCGATAATTAAGCTAAGGCAACATTTATTTGTCTAACCTTTTTGGCCAGCAACGTGGGACCCCATATCATGGTTAGATTCTGTATGCTCATTTTATTCTTGGCCTTCTGTGAGCTAATGAACACCAAATGTCCAACAATGCGACGCAATGTCTCATGCTCAATGGTGCTCAGACGTCCCAGTAGCTCCCTATAGATGGGTATCTTCTCGGAGGCCACAGCCAGTTCGGTGACAAAGACAAAACTATCTGTTAGTTTGCCCAGCAAACGTTCGGGCAGATCACGCATGAAGCGTTTCAGGACATTGGCCACATCGTGCTCATTGTATTCATTGCGTGTTATCTCCACATTGAAGGCATCCGCTCGAAAGGCGCTCATCAGTTTGTGCATCGAGTTCTCTGAACCCGATTTACGATATATTCCCTCCGACATGGAACCATGTATGTAGACAAAATTAATACATTTATCCACAATCACAGGCACATCGTAGCGTGTCAACTGTTGATCTCCCAATGAGAAGCCATTGTTGTGTGCCACCTCCCGGATAATATGACGCCAAATCTTTGTTTCACGTGCCGAACTCATGATCATATAGACAGCATACGGCGGACAGTCAATCATCAGCATTGGACCACTCTCCACGTGCAGATTATCAATGGAATCGTCACTTTCTTTCAGAACTGTAAGATGATTTAATAAATGAGAATGTTTTTAGAGAGATTTATGTTAGCTATTATTATGGTTAAAAGGAGCTAATGCACTTCGATCTATAAAATATATTATGCCCTGTCTTTTAGAGTCTACAGCTATTCCATCATGTTGTTAAATAAAGTAAAGAATTTTCACTTAAATCAAATTCCCCTTAAAATCCCATTTATTCTACTACTTAGAGATAATTCTAAAAAAATTAAAAAAAAATATTTTTCTGCAAAAACCATCAATTAAAAAAAATATATATTCCGCATAAGAATTCGCTTAATTTTGATAAATTTATTTTTATTATTAAACAGTTAAAATTCGATAAAAAACACTTCGAAAAAAATGTACTGCCTCAGAATATTTTCTCAAATAACATTTTATACTAATTTTAATATGTATATCTGCAATTAATTAAAAATAAAATTTCAAGTCTTAAAAATTGTATGGTTAGTTATATAATTAATTTTATTATTATTTAGACTTTAGTATTTTTTTTTTAAGAGAAAGTCAAATGAATTTTTAATTAAATCATAATCAAAATAAAATAATAAAATTTTTGCAGAAAATTTTAATCAGATTTAATAAAGTGAAGTTGATTAGAAATTTTGAAAATAGTTCCCTCTAGAGATATTAAAAAACAGAAAAAGAATAAAAAAAAAATCGAAAAATATTTTATTTATTTATTTAAATAAGGAATTATAGTATAGATCAAACCACAATAGAAACTACGGATCTAATAAATAAAATAGTTTTAGTTTTCACGAAGTAAATGTTGTTCTAGCGGGTAGATCGTTTGTTCAAAAGATAAAAATAAACGATATGCATACAATCAAGTTTTTCAAGATAGTATCTGTAAGATAATTCTCCAAAACTCACCAATGCAACGAGCTTTTCTTAAATCCATTTTCTCAACATTTCCATTGGCCTCGCTGACAAAGATGAGACGTCGCTGACTTTTGCGTAAGACAAGCCAAGTGCCGCTCCATTCCGAGGTTATGGAATTCTAAAAATGAATACAAAAATAAAGAGTTAATAAGTAATAATAAAAAGCAAAAAAAAAAATAAAATATAAATTAAGTTTGTAGTAAATTCTTAGTAAGATTAATTTATTGTTACACTTATTATGACCTGGCTGTTAATAGGTTCATAGCTAATCCTAGTCAGTGTCAATATTAGAAATTTAATTATTTTATAATTTGCAGTTCTATCCTCTCACTAAAGTTAAGATTTATATTATAATGTTTTGATTGATAAGAATTGCAGTAAATCACAAGCAATCTAAAAATTAAATTATAAAGTAAATTCAAAATCTATCTATATAAAATAAAAAAAATAATAGAAAGAAAGCTTATATTTAACAAATAAGTATTAAAACAATGTGAATACTGCAAGAAAGTAACCAGTAAATTAATGTTATAAAACTAAAATCAATATATATAAAATAAAAAAGATATTAAAATGAAAAAAAAATAATAATAAAATAAAATAAACTCATTTATTAAAATATAATAAAACTATAATAATGAGTAAACACTACAAGAAAATAACAAGTAAATTGAGATTATAAAAAGAAAATAAAATAAATAGATATAAAATAAAAACCAAATTAATAAATATTTTTTTTTATAATAAATAAAAATATTATGAAATAAAAAAATATTGTAGTAAAACATGAATGAATATTACTAGAAAATAACTAGTAATTTAATGTTATAAAAATAAAATAAAATAAAGTAATAGATGTTAAATAAATAAATAAAATAAATAAACCCAATAACAAAAATATAATAAAATAAAAATAAAAATTGTAGTAAGTCAAAAGTAATATCTAAATTAAAATTATATAAATTTAATTTATAAATAATGCTTGTTGCCCTAGTTTCAGCACTAATTGTTAAATAAATAAATCAAGTAAAATAAAATAGATAGATGGATAAAATAAATAAGTAAATATAAAATTAAAAATAAATTTAAATAAAAAAAAATAAGCCCAATAATTAAAAAATTTAATAATCTAAAAATATAATTTTTAATAAGTCAAAAATAATATAAAATTAAAATTATATACATATTATATACATTATAAAAAAAGTGTAAAATAAAAAATAAATTAAAATAAAACAAAAAAAAAAATATACTCAATAACTAGAAATATAATAAAATAAAAAATATAAATTGTAGTAAATCAAAAAAAAAAAAATATAAAAATTTTAAATTATATAAATTGAATTCATAGGTATTATTTGTAGCCCTGGGATCATAATTAATTGTTAAATAAATAAATGAAGTTAAATTAAATACGATTGAATAAATTAAATAAATAAATGTAAGTAATTGTTGAATAAATAAATCAAGTAAAATAAAATAGATAAAAAGATAAAAATAAATAAATAAATGTAAAATAAGAAAAAAATTAAAAGAAAAAATAATAATAAACCCAATAAAATAATAATTAAATAAATCAAGTCAAAATCAAAATCAAATTCCCACCTTTAGATAGCACCAACCGGCGCGATAATAATGGCAGGTATATTTAACTGGCACCGTATTGGTGAGGCTCTCGAGGATCTTTTGCATCCAGACGCCACGTTCGGACTCCTTGTTGACGCCATAGAGATGGGCGACACGTTGTTGCTTGAGATTGCCACAGGCATTGCTGGTCATCAATAGATTGGGATTCGAGGACATGCCCTCGGCATTGCCAGGCCCGTTCTTCGGCTGCGATGTGGTCACCTCAAAGCAATAGAAATGTGTTGCACTATCCGTGACACGACTATTGCTGACACACTGCAACGTTGTAATGGCATCCAAGGGTATCAATTCTTTGGGTGTTCTCATTTCCTGATCCAAATACGTTTGGAATTGTCGCTCCCGCAGTATGGCCTTACGATTCTGCATCTCCTTGAGGATATCCTCCACAACACCGGAGGGGAAACGCACCAATGGCCCCTCGTAGCGTATTAAAAGTGGCGATAAACTTGGCCTTGGCACCATTTGTAGCGCCACCTTAACATCCGATTGTCGGGCTGATCCTGCGCCCTTAAAGCTCGCTCTTCTCATCGCATCCATGCGTAGTTTGACATTGGAAAAGGCGCTCATCGTTTGACGGAAACGTGTGCCCAAGGTGCTTCTAATGGTATCGCTATTGGATGCACTTGTTGTGGGCTGTCCATCGCCACCAATGGCCTCCAAATAGGTGGGCGGACTATCGCCCTCAATGTGCGTTTTATTATTATCGCCAACGAACCAATTGGTGCGATTCTGTGATGTTGCTGCCAGGTCAACAGCAACTGTTGCTGCTGCCGTTGGAGGCTTCTCTTCGGTGCGACTTAGATAGGGTTTGGAGCGCATTTCTATATCTGCATTATCTAGCATATTATCCATGCTATCGCTCAAGAGTTGCGCATTCTGATGCACAATTTGTGGCTGGACGTGGCGTGTTGCCTCATTTCTGGCATCCTCCTCGGAGGTGCACATGCTGACATCATCCTGTTCCCGCTTTATCATGCCATAGGTATCCTCTTCCAGTAGATGTTCCAGCAAGAGCAGCTCATTGCTCTTATTGGAACGTGCCAGGGTGGAACATTTACTATTTAATGGATCAAATTCTTCGATTAACTCTGGCGGTGGAGGCGGCGCTCCACCCACAGCTCCCTCATTGCTGTCCAATTCGGCATCCTCGCTTATGCAGGCCAGCTCCAGCTGTGGCGTCAATAGCTTGCCACGACTTGTGCTGCTGGTGGCCATCTCAAAGAGTTTGCCATATGTGGCCTCCTGATTGGCATACATGGGCTCGGGTGAGGAGCTTGAATCGCCATCTGCCACAGTCGTTGCCACAGTCGCTGCCGCTGCTGTTGCTGTTGTTGCACTTGCCACTTCATCGTCGCCATAGAATTGCCAGGAATCGCTGCGTTCGGGCTTGGGTGCACGTGCCTCTTCGGCCGCAATGTTTGCTGTAAGATGCAACGATTCCTGACGCTCTGCCGCCGCTGCGGCACGATTCAGTTCATGCAACTCGGCTGAATTGATATTGGGACGACGCAATTGTATATTCTCATAGTTCTTGAGACGCTTAAGACGCACTGGTGGCTCCAATTGTTGGGATAAACGTGGCGGCGGATAGGCAGGCATTGGCAGTTGCAACTCCTCGCCCGTGGACTCGCCGCTGCTGCTGCTACATGGACGTTGCTGCTGCTGTTGCTGCTGCTTCTGTTGTTGCACCATTTGTGCCGCCTCTTGAGCCAAATTCTTGGCCAGGGGCAAGGGCGGCGTGGGACGTGCACGCAGCGCCTCATCATAGCTAGGCGGCTTGGCCTTGGGCTTGGGCTTTGGCTTTGCCTTGGGCACCTCATAGGCCAACTCCAATTGTTGCAACTGCTGCTGCTTGCCACTGCTGAGATCTGTATGCCCGCCACCTGCCGCATTACGATGCAATGGACTGCTAAATTGTATCGCATTAAAGACATCTGTGCTGGGCATTGTGCGTCTACGTTCCAGCTCCATTTGTTGCTCCAAACGTATTATATTCTCGTTGGTTGTTGTCTTATCCGTACGTCGACCAAGTGAGAAATTGGAACCAAATCGTTTGCCGGCGTCCTTTAAGCGATTACCCGCATCCGCACTCAGATTGCTAATGGCCTCAGTGGAACTCTTCAGATTCTTATCCAAACGCTTCTTGGCGCCCTTGGCCTTGAAGGCAACACGCTCGCCAATTGCCTCGCCCAAGAGCTTGGAAGTGTTGCCCAGCGAACGCAGTAAATTGCTGTTAAAAATTACAAATAAATTAATATATATTTTATAATAAATTCCAAAACATACCCCGCCAAAATTTGTTAGTACACCACACGAAAATTAAAATAAAAAATTTTAAATGTTGCCTTGTCAGCTAACCAGCAGCAACTGTTGCTCGAAATTGAAAATAAAAATTAAAAATAAAATCCACACACAACATTTTGCCATTGATCTTGAACAAGAATTTATTTCTGGATATTCCCAGACAGGAATGTGATTAATGCGCAAGTCGGAAGCCGGAAGTAAAACTCCCTAAAGTCACAAAAACTAAATTCTATAAATAAATTACAAGAAAATAGACATCAAACGACAACTGTGTATATCTACATTTATTTTAAAAATAATTTCCAGCTGTCGCTTGACTTCATTTTTAAACCAACTTCAAAAAAAGTAGAGTATATATTTATAAAGCAACAATTTATTATATGTTTACTGATTGCACAGCAGATCAATGACCAATGACAACAAGAGTCAAGGATTGTTGCAATGTATAAACAAAATTGTGATAGTCTCGCTACTATATATTTAATCAGAGCAATGAAAAAAAAACAAAATAAAATAAAATAAAATAAAATAAAATCTTACTTTCAATAAAAATGAATCATTGCAGTTCTTAGATATTTACGCGGCAGATAAGTAGAAATTTATTAAGTTATATATTCAAATTAAATGGCACAATTTAAATGTCTATTCAAATTAAATTAAATCTTAGAACATTTAAAAAAAAACTAATTACGCTATGCAACAGCATTTTGTATAGAAAAGTGTTTCCAAAAACAAAACAAAAAAAAAAAATTAAAATAAAAATAATTTTTTCTAAGACCATTTTCAAGCTTAGCGATAAAAGCTAGATTTTCGACTTTTCAAACTATGAATAACTGCGATAATTTACAATAATTGTAAACAAAATAATTTTAACTTGTTCTAAAATATTTTTAAATAAAATTATTATTTAACAAGTTTTTTGGAATTGAATTGAAAATTTTATAAACCACTTTTAAAAAAGCTAATTTTTGAACAAATTTTTTTTTTTTGAAAACTAGAGTTTTGGTTCTTTGTAAATTGTAGATTTACTAATTCATAAAAAAAATATAACATTTTTTTTTTTTAATTTTTTACACTATAGTTGATCAAGGCAGTGAAAAGAACAAAAAAAAAAAACAAAATTAAATCTCACTTTCAATGTAAATATAGTTCTTAGAAATTTACTTGCAATAAAGAAAATATATTTAAGTTACTACATAACTATAAAAAACTATAACTATAAGTGCTTAAAACATTTAACATAAAACATTTAATAAAAGTTACTATATAATTTAAAAGAGAAAACTAATTACGCTATGCAACAGCGTTTTGTATACCAAACACCTCAATATTTCCGAAAATAAAAAAAAAAAAATATTTAAATAATTTTTCTGTAGTCGTTTTCAAGTTAAGCGAAAAATGTTAGTTATTTTTATTTATTTATTTTATTTTATTTTTTATTTATTTCAAGCTAAGCGAAAAATTTTATTTTTTTATTTATTTATTTTATTTTATTTTTTATTTATTTATTTTTTATTTATTTATTTTTTTTAATTTAGCTTTAAATAACTATAAATAACTACAAACGTATTTTATTTAAAAAAAAAATAATACTATCAACTTGTTAACTTATTCTTTTACAAGTTATTTGGGATTGACTTGAAAATTTCGCATCACAATTTATATAATCTTAGTTTAACGCGGCGTGTGTTGCTACGCCCCACTACCGCTATCAAAAAATAGGAAATAAAAACAATTTATTAATAAATTAAATTAAATTAAATTATTACAATCCTTATTTATTTTTTGTTCAAGCTTAAAAATAAGCAAAAATATCGTTAATACCAACGATAGTATCGATTGTAAGTTTAACGCTTGAATTTGCTATTATCGATAGATTTTTTAAAACTTTTTTTATATAATTATATTGAAGATAATGTTTATAGTAGGGTAATAAATACATTTGTCTGATAAATTAAATTTTTTAATTTACGAAATACCTCCTGAAATAACGATAATGTCTTGAGTAAATGCATATATATATATATATATATATATATATATATATATATAAAATCGGAAATATGAGTTATATAATGATTTTATTTATACAAAACCCAAAAATTATGTAAATTTTTTTTAATAACAAAATAAAAAATAAGAATATTTTAATGGTTTTTATTTGTTCGCTCAAAAAATAAAGTTAATGTATTTGCGAACGATTAACGATTATTTTTCTTAAAAAGTTTTTTTTTTTATTAAAACTTTAAATTGAATTGTTATTTTATGAGCAATGGAAAATATCAGCAATTTTTTTAAGAAAATCATTTTTATAATTAAAAAAAACTAGATATCATAATCAAAATATTACTTAAAATCGATTATTTTTTAAATTTTTTGTATTAATTGAAACATCGAATTTTCGACCGAATTTTAAAAAATCAAAAAATGGCACCAATTAAATTATTACAATATTAACAGTAACTATTTTAGAAATATGTAAATGCCTAGTCCATTGTTTTATTTTCTTGCATTGATTAATCGATAAATTTAAATAAATATTTTAATATATAAAATGTATTTAAATCATAAATAAAAGTATTTTATAAAAATGTATTCAAGCGATTTTCAAGCTAACAAAACTATGATCTCAGCAAATTTATGATAATATTTACATTTACATTTTAAAAAATTATCGATGTTGGCGAAATTTGCCTATCGAAACTATCGATAGTTAACGTTTTGCAGCAAAAGGATTAGGAAAATTATACAATTTTGGATGTTTCGGTTAGCGTGTCTACAGGAAGTTAATTAACAAACCCAACCCAAATGGATTAGTTGCCAAAAAAAAAAGTGAAAAAACAAAAAAAAAAAAAAACCAACTAAAATCGATTACCATTTAAGAACTACGGGATACAGGGTGCGCAACTACATACATATGTAAATATATATTTAATAAAGGTTTTTAAAGACACCAATATATAAAAGAGAATTGTAAGAAAGTGAGAATTAAAAAATGTCAAAAATAAAGGAGAAAAAAATTATAGAAAATATATTTTTGTTTCAATTTTTACTTGTCATCGTCACAGCTTGCGGCTAATTGCGACTGATCGGATGAGGCGGCACATTCCGGCAGCACCGCCTCCGTATCCGTTACGGACTCGCCCTGAATATCATGCCCAGAATGATCCTGCACATCGACATCATCATCATCATCATTATCCTGGTCTACGTACCCGGGTGACTGTGACTTGAACTTGCCGCTCTGCGAGCTCTCGCTGCAATCAAGCGATGCATTCGATGTATAACGTGAATCATCCGGATCATCCAATTGGCCATTGCTGCAGCCAAAGCTCGTTGTGGAGAATTCACTGGAGATGGAACAGCGATCGGGTCGACGTCGTTCCAGTTCAATATTGAATTGTTTTCCTGGTACTTGTGGCGCCGCACGCCGAGGCAAGCTTGTCTGATCCTGTTGCAGCTGCTCCTCCTCATCATCATCCTTCTCCGGCAACAGCTCGGCACAGGCACGCTGTCTGGGCGCCGGCTTGGGCGTGGCATATACCGGCTCGACTACGGGCAAATTCTCATTATTTGCATCCGGCCCGTAGATCGGCTGTTGTTCTATATTCTGTTCCTGCAGAATTAATTTATTTTGACTGCTCGTTGGCAGCTTCTTTTCACCACAATTGCCATGCAAATTCTCAGCATTAATATTTAGCTTTTTATAGCTGTTGGAACTGGTGCTACCGCTGCTCAGATTGATCTCAATATTCTCATAGTTGGCCGTACGCATCTCGGGATAGAGGCGACGTGGAGCTGGCACGGGACGTGGTGATTGTGTTGTGCCCGCCTTCTCCATGACAAAAGAACTACAAAAAAAAAAAAATAAAACAGAAAAGAAAGCAAAAATAGTTGGGTATAAGCATGAAATTGTTTAAATATATACAAAAAAGATAGAAATGCAAAAGAAAATTAAATATATATATAAAGAGATATAAAATGTAAAATAAAAATAAAAATTATTTAATTGAATATATATATTTTATAGAATGTGTACAGATCTAGAAAGAATTATATGTATTTATAATACATTATAAATATTTGATATATTTTAAAATCCCGAAGAGCTAATCTGAAGACCATTAAAATTAAATTTAGAGTCAATTATTCTCATCATACTCTTTCTTGTTTTATATATATTTATAGTATCATATCAATATTTTCTTTAATACATTTTCCTTTCTCAAAGTTAAACTTTATTGTAATCCATTTTTTCCAACAATTAAATTAATTTACTTGAGTATTATCAATTCATTTAAAATTTTGCATATATCTTTTAAATATTATTTAAACAAGAATAGAATTTTTAGTGGTAAAAATAATTTAAATTTACAAAAATAATTTTACAAATAATTTTTAGATATTTTTTAAACCAAAATAGAATGTTTGTGTAATTTGTATATGACCAGCAAGAAGAAGGAAAAACGTGTCCAATGTTATACTCTTACAAAGACAGGGTATTATTGGTTGAGCAGCAAATATGAATATAATTCGTAATCGTAATGATCAACATAACAAATTGTAACTAGTTTTTTAATTAATATTTTCAATATTATAATATATAATTATCATATATTGAAATAAAAGTATAGAAAACAAAATTCAGTTTTCCAGACTTACGATAAATCAAATTCAACTATTTTTTAATTTCTTGATACCAAAAAAAAAAAACATAATTAATATATATTTTATAATGTTTAAACAGTGAACAATTAAATTAATATTGACTACAAGATCTAGAAAAAATTATATGTATAATACATAATATACAAGTAAGTTTCAATAAAAGATTAAACAATATATTTATTATGCCTGGAACTTCCTAAAGTTACTTTCTACAATATAAATTGCGTTATTAAATTTATTTTTTGGGTATAAAATAAAACTTGGACAATAATAATAAATTTAAAGAAAGAAATAAAATAAAAATAGTTTTTTTTTTATTTTTTTAGAGGTTTTTTTACAAGCTTGTTTGCAAGGATTGAAGAAATAATTTATTTCGATAAATTTATTAAATTTTAGCAGCCTTTGAAATTCAATTTTTGGACTGAAAGAGAAGAAAACATTTTTCAATTTATTCTCTTTATATATTATACAATTTATATATTTTTATATATATTTTGAATATTGTGAAAACTGAAATTTATTTAAAAATGCCTGAGCAACCAAATAGTTTGTTGTCTATTGTAATGGAACTGTTGAGCTATGCTCCAAACTTTAGTAAGTATTAAATTAAATAAAAATATTTTCAAATCTTTGAAATTCTTTTGTCACTTTTTGTCGATTTCTTAATAATATTTATGTACTAATTCGTACTATTTCTTTAGGCGTCACTGTAGAAGATCTGACGCATCAGCTGAACTGTTTATTTCCAGATCAAAATATTATTAACCTATCTGATAATCTAAAAACTGCTTCTGGAGAATATCCTGCAGTCAGGAGATGCTGCTGGTTGGATTGAATAGAACAAAGAAACTCATCTTGTTAGTCTTATATATAAAGAATCAGAATCTCTTCTCTACAAGTGATAAATATTCATTTTTATAGTACTTTAATTGCATTTAAATTAAGTCCTTTCCAATTTCTACATGACAGCATTGATGATGCCCAGGGCAAAACTTTGTCGACAGTTTTATAATTGAGTTGGAAATGTGATTTTATTTTTCAACTTTAAATAGGGTTTTTATTCCTTTTCAAGATAGTTAATTTGTTAAACTTTAAAATATTTTATGGTTCAATTCCATCCCTGATGGAAATTACACAAGGCAATATTATGAGGCTTAGGAATTGCCCGCTTAGAGATTACGACAAAGGCTCAACTCGGGGGATCTGGGTGAAACCCAAAAAATCCATATGGAGGAAAAGGCGTTTGATTTAAATTTAAAGTCAGGTAGTTCAATATTGAAATGCCACTACCTGTTGCACATATATAAAACTAGACTTTGATGCTGTCCAGTAGGACATTCAACCAAAGCAGCTGAAAGCAGCAACATATTATAATTTTTGATAAATAATTGTTTATAATTTGAAAAATATTACAACAATTAAAATGCAACTACAACAAGAACAACAACAACAACAGGAACAAAAGCAACGCCCACTTGCAACACAGCGGCAGGAATATGATAAAGTGCAATTGTTGCATCAAATGTTGGTGGCACAACAGTTGCAACAATTGGAGCAGCGTCGTCTGTTGCGTTTGGCCCTGGCAAAACGACAACTTAAACAATTAGAGGCAACTACAAAGCCTCTCTAATTACTAATTTATAATTTAAATACATTATTGTGATGCATATTTAAGTGGAAATTATCGTAGATGCTAAAAAAAAAAATAATTATAATTACAATAATAATTGCAAGTAAATAAATAAAAAAAAAATTGTACCCTAAAGAAATTGCTCGTTTTATTTGTATAAAAATTTAAAAAAAAATATAATAAAATTATTTTCTTAATTATTTGTAATAAATATCCATTACAAATCCTTCAAATAATCCAAGAAAAAGTAACCACAAATAAAATTTTAATTTTAATTTAAAATTATTGTCCAAGTTGCTTGTATATTATGTATTATATACATAATATTTTTTTAGTCAATCTTAATTTAATTGTGCACTGTTCTTACATATTGTATGAAATATTTATATATTATTTATTTTTTTTTTTGGTATCAAGAAATTAAAAAATAGTTGAATTTGATTTATTGTAAGTCTTGAAAACTGAATTTTGTTTTCTATACTTTTATTTCAATATATTATAATTATATATTATAATAAATAAATAAACTTAAAATATTAATTAAAAATCTAGTTACAACTTTTTATGTTGATCAAAATACCAAGGTATTAAGTATTTTACGAATTAAATTTATATTTGCTGCTCAAACTATAATACCCTCACTTTGTAAGGGTATTATGATATACACGTGTTTCTTTCTTCTTGCTGGTCAAATACAAATTACAAAAAAATTCTATTTTGGTTTAAAAAATATTTAAAAATTATTTGAAAATTATTTTTGTAAATTTAAATTAATTTTTATCACTAAAAATTCTATACTTGTTTAAATAATATTTAAAAGATTCATGCAAAATTTTAAATGAATTGATAATACGCAAATAAATCAATTTAATTGTTGAAAAAATGAATTACAATAAAGTTCAACTTTGAGAATAGATAAATGTATTAAATTAAATTTTGATATGATAATATAAATATATATAAAACGAGAAAAATTATGATGAGAATAATTGACCCTTAATTTCATTTTAATGCTCTTCAGATTATTACTTCGGAATTTTACTTTATATAAAATATTTATATAAAAAATGAAAAAAAAAAAATTTACAAAATATTATTAGCTGTAATTCCGGAACTTGGAAAATTTCCTGATTAATGCAGAAGATATAGATTCAAAATAAAAACATTGCAATTGTAAAAAATTACAAATTTAGAGTATTTTAATTTGAGACTCCTACTTAAAGATTCAATATATAAAATACTCTTTCTTGTTTTCTTGTGGCAACTTTCTTCGCTATGGTCAAGAATATCATGCGGTGAATGCTGCATTGAATTTGATTGTATTCAATTCGAATAATGAATATGGAGTACTCAAAGTACTTAACTACAATACAATATATATATAAATACGTATTTATCTGGTTTATATATATACTCTATATATATATATCTTGAGTGGTCATTCACAGTTGACTTTCTTTGTGCTTTGGTCAAGTTATTGAAGTCTCTTCTGCTTTTAGCAATGCTTTCAGCAGAAACAGAAAGAAAGAGAGAGAGGAAGAGGAAGAGAGGCAGAGGCAGAGGGAGAGCGATCAAAGAAGAAAGTGAAAGCCAAAATGATCAATTAATGATCGTTGATCGTCAATCGTCTATCGACACCGATTATTATTATTTTTGCTTTTGTTGTTGTTTGTAATTGGCCAGAGTCAAGCAAAAGCAGAAGAAGGAAACACGTGTCTATCAGTATACCCTTACAAAATGAGGGTATTATAAAAATATAAAAAATATATATAGGTATTCTCAATCAACTTTAAAAGTCGTAACTAGTTTATTATTATTATTATTATTTTAAACAGAAGCTGCAGAAAGTAGATAAATGATAATTATTATATATGTATATATATATATAGAAATAAAAGTATTTTTTTCCAGACATACCAAAAATCGAACTCAACAATTTCAACTTTTTTTAAAATCTTTTTTCATCATTTTTTTAAAAATCAAAGTGAACAATTTTCAGATTATATCAAAGAAAAATGAGCTTATATATATATAAAAAAAAAAGTTTTTCATTTTATACCCTAGCAAAAAAAAATATTATAGTATTGACATAAATTGAAGAACTTTCCGATGCCATAAATTATATATATATTCTAGATCTGCATGTCGATCTAGAATGATGTATATTTTAATGAAAATTGACACAGATGTTTATTTTTGCTGCACACAGCATAAATAACCAAAAAAAATATATATTATATTTTTACCGATTTTACAAAAACACATTCAAAATTTATACCAAAAAAAAAACATGATTAATATATATTTCATACAATATGTATGAACAGTGCACAAATAAATTAAGATTGACTTGAAGATCTAGAAAATTATAAATACAATACGTTATATACAAGAAAGTCTCAATAAAAGACCAAACAATCTATTTAATATGCCTGGAACTTCCTAAAGTTACTTTCAACAATATGAATTGCAATATAGAATTTTTTTTTTTGAGTATTAAATAAAACTTGGACAATAATAATAATTTTAAAAATAAAAATTTTACAACCTTGTTTGCAAGGATTGAATAAATAAATTATTTCAATAAATTCTTTAAATTTTAGCAGTCTTTGAAATTCAATTTTTAGACTTTAAGGGAAGAAAACATTCAACAGTTGATTCCCTCAAAAAACATTCAACCAATCACATCGACCAAAATTATTTCTGATATATTTTTAATATTATAAAAACTGAAATTTATTTAAGAAAATGTCTGAGCAAGCAAATAGTTTGTTGCCTTTTGTGTTGGAACTCTTGGGCAAAAGGCCACATTTTTGTAAGTATTATTAACCAAAATATTTCTAAATTTTGGCAATTCCTTGGCTTTGTTAGAATTGTTAATTATATTTATATTTCTGCTGTTTATTTAGGCTCCACTGTAGATTACCTAATGCTTCAGCTGTGCTGTATGTATACTGTAATACCAAAGGATATTATTAAGGCATCTGGAACTCTTAAAGGAGCAGTGGAATTGGGAGTTGCTGCTGGGTTAATTGAATGGCACAAACAAACTAATTTTGTTAGTTTATATTTAGAATCGGACAATGAACTTGATACAAGCAGTAAATAATCATTTTTGTAATCCTTTAATTTTAATTTAAGTTAAATCTTTTCCCATTTCTAGGCGAAGAAGATTAGATTAACAAAGAATACACAAGATGTTCAGTTCCAGGATTTACTTTGTTTTGTCCTGAATTAATTTTATTTATTGTTAGAGACTGATGATTAATAAATTCCTTAATATGTGATGCATCTAAGGAATAGTTTTATTTTTATTTATTAATTTAATTTTTTTTAATGGTAAAAATAGAATTTTCAAAAAAAAATAATATTTAAGTGGCAATTTATTAAATAAAAGAAATAATGAACATAAAGATATTGGACTTAGTTTTAGGTGTTTTCTGTAAAGATGGAAAATTGCCTCTACTTAATTTATTATCAAACTAAATTCAAAACTAAACATTAAAACAAACTGTAAATAGTAAGTTTATTAAACAAAGTTTATCAAATGTATCAAGACTTATTTCCCTTATTTCAAAGAGTATACAATTTTCCATTTAATTAAATTGATTATCTTCAATGGTATTTAATTTCTGTATATCTCCAGCTATGTCCGCAATTCTCTTGAACTCGGCAACCCTACTAAAGGGTACAACAACAATGGGAAATGGAATTGGAATTGGAGTTCATGTTGCATTGTTGTTGTTGTCGCTTAAGTGGCAAGCACTTCAAATAAAAGTTGTTCTGGAGAGCAGCTTCGGCTCAATCAATTTGTTTACAATGTTTAATAAAGTTGTTGTTGTTGCTGTTGTTGTTGTTGCTTTCGCTTTTCGCTTTTAGTTGGATGAATGAACTTGCAGCACATGGGGGCATCTGTTGCACGAATCATGAATCATGTGAAAACAATGAGATTGACATTTCCCACAACGACAACACTGTATCGAGAATTAGACTAAATTGTTATTACACATACGAGAGTTGAACATTGTGGTTCAATTGATGGAATCAATTCAATTCAATATTGACTGTCGGAACGAACTATTTAATTCTATTCAATTCAAAATTTAGCTGATGAAACTTGTTGTTCAATTAGTTTTTTAGTTAAACATTAGTATTCGGTATTGACTCATGGAACTATTCAATTAAATTCAAAATTTAGCTAAAGGTACATGTTGCTCCATTATTTTTTAATTGAATATTAGTATTCGGTTGAAGAAATTCATTCAATTCAATATTGACCTTTGGAACGAACTATTCAATTCAATTCAAAATTCAGATTTTTAGTTCAACATTAGTATTCGGTTGATGAAATTAATTCAATTCAATTTTGACTGAAGGAACTATTTAATTCAGTTAAATTCAAAATTTAACTGAAGGAACTTTTCAAATAAATTCAAAATTTAGCTGAAGGAACTTGTTGTTCAATTAGATTTTTAGTTGAACGATAGTATTCGGCTGATGAAATTAATTCAATTCAATATTTACTGTTGGAACGAACTATTCAATTCAATTCAATTCAATTTTTAGCTGAAGGTACTAGATGTTCAATTAGTTTTTTAGTTGAACATTAGTATTCGGTTTATAAAATTAATTCAATTCAATATTGAATGATGGAAAAATTCAATTCAATTCAAAATTTAGCTGAAGAAACTTGTTGTTCAATTCAATAATTATCGATTCAATCTGGTTGATTGACTTAAGAGCTAGTTGAATTAAACATTGTGGTTCAACTGAAGGTACAAATTTAATTCAATATTTGTGGGAATTAACTAGCTAATTAATTACTTTTTTGTTGGAGATTGAATTTAAATTGAATGAATCAATTTAATATAATATTTGTTGAATGAGCTATTCAATTCAATATTTAGCTGACGGAACTAGTTGTTCAATTCGTTTTTTAGTTGAACGTAAGTATTCAGTTGATGACATCAATTCAATTTAAAATTTAATGAATAAACTATTCAATTCAATTTAATATTTAGCTGAATTACTCAATAAAATTCAATATATTATTAAACGAACTAGTTGTTCAATTAGCTCTTGTGTTGAAGTTTTGTGGTTTAGTTGAAGACAAATCAATTCAATTCAATATTTGTTGACCAAACAATTGAATTCAATATTTGGTTGATTTAACTAGTTGATCAACTATTTTTTTTAGTTGAACATTGTTGTTCAGTTGAAAAATTAATCAATTCAATTCAGTCGTTCGCTTCGTTCGGAAGTGAAATAAATTCAAATATCAAATCAAACAACTTCAGTATTAAAATGTAATCCGATTCGCAATGTTTTCTATAGATGGGGATCGATAGAAAAGAATAATAAATTAAAAAGAAAAAAATTAATTTAATTGTATTTTTAAAAAAATTTTAAACCCAAATTTAAGTTATTTTGAGCCTTTCGATTTTAATATTTTAATTTTATTATA
This sequence comes from Hirtodrosophila alboralis, assembly GCA_035043045.1. Lineage (NCBI taxonomy): Eukaryota > Metazoa > Arthropoda > Insecta > Diptera > Drosophilidae > Hirtodrosophila > Hirtodrosophila alboralis. The sequence continues at coordinate 10,379 of JAWNNH010000677.1, read as the reverse complement.
TTATGGGCTTGAAATCTGTTTTAATTTTCGATTCCAATTAAATTACTTTTTAGATGTTCTAAACATTGAAACAATAATAAAAATTTGGTTTCAAATATATTAACTTTCAGTTTGAGGAATGGGTGTAAAAAATATTATTATATTCGCAAATGGGAACATGTATTTGAAAGAATTATATTTATAATACTAAATAAAATGTTATTAATTTCTTGGCAATAATATAAATAACTATAATTGAACTATTGTTCATTTGATTTACTTTAAGCTAGTCGTTCAATTAAAACAATTTCTGAACCATTTAACGCAACTCTATTTATATATTTACATAAAAGTACGATATATTCTGACAGAATATCAAATTCTGGGAAAGAAAACTCATCTGTATACGCTTTTTTGTGCCAATCTAAAGTCGATTTGATGATTAATCATAAAGCTGCATCAGGGCAATTGTTTTACGCTCTCATATATATACATATATGAATCAATTTTATATGTAGGTATAAATATATATACTACATATCGTATAAACTATGTATATATATAGTGTATAGTTACACTTATAGATAACAACAAACAATAGAGATTGCGACAATTATATATATATCACGTACATACATATATAAGGCATGAATGGACACAACTAAAATATATTTATAAAAATAATTTTTTTTGACTTGAAAATAAACTCAACTATTCTGCAATAAATTAAAAAAAAATATATAATAAAAATGTCATTTAATTTTTTTTTTTTACATAATTGCAGTGTCCAATTTTGACAAATGATATATGATAAGAACGAAAACTGCTAAATAATCATATCATTCTTATATACTGACTTATATAGCAACTTTTTGTGTACTATATTTATATATAATACTATCATATATAAAACTGTAACAATTATACTTTGTGATCTTGAAATAAGTACACATTTTGCAATTACCTTGAACTAAATATAAACTTTCCTTTACTTGCACATAATAAATGTTTGTAATTAGATAAGTAACGACAATATCATTTGTCAAAATTGGACACTGCAATTATGTAAAAAAAAAAAAATTAAATGACATTTTTATTATATATATTTTTTTTTTAATTTATTGCAGAATAGTTGAGTTTATTTTCAAGTCAAAAAAAATTATTTTTATAAATATATTTTAGTTGTGTCCATTCATGCCTTATATATGTATGTACGTGATATATATATAATTGTCGTAATCTCTATTGTTTGTTGTTATCTATAAGTGTAACTATACACTATATATATACATAGTTTATACGATATGTAGTATATATATTTATACCTACATATAAAATTGATTCATATATGTATATATATGAGAGCGTAAAACAATTGCCCTGATGCAGCTTTATGATTAATCATCAAATCGACTTTAGATTGGCACAAAAAGCGTATACATATGAGTTTTCTTTCCCAGAAATTGATTCCCTGTCAGAATATCGTACTTTTATGTAAATATAAATAGAGTTGCGTTGAATGGTTCAGAAATTGTTTTAATTGAACGACTATCTCAAAGTAAATCAAATAAACAATAGTTCAATTATAGTTATTTATATTATTGCCAAGAAATTAATAACATTTTATTTAGTATTATAAATATAATTCTTTCAAATACATGTTCCCATTTGCGAATATAATAATATTTTTTACACCCATTCCTCAAACTGAAAGTTAATATATTTGAAACCAAATTTTTATTATTGTTTCAATGTTTAGAACAGTTAAAAAGTGATTTAATTGGAATTGAAAATCAAAACAGATTTCAAGCTCATAATATAAAAAAATTCAAATATTGAAACCGAAAGGCCTAAAATAACTTAAATTTGTGTTTTAAAAATTGTTTAAAAAATACAATTAAATTAATTTTTTCCTTTTTAATTTATTATTCTTTTCTATCGATCCACATCTATAGAAAACATTGCGAATCGGATTAAATTTTAATTCTGAAGTTGATTAATTTGACATTTGAATTTATTGCACTACTGAACGAAGCGAACGACTGAATTGAATTGATTTATTCAACTGAACAACAATGTTCAACCAAAAAAAATAAGTTGTTCAACTAGTTAAATCAACCAAATATTGAATTGAATTATTTGGTCAACAAATATTGAATTGAATTGATTTGTCTTCAAATAAACCACAAAACTTCAACACAAGAGCTAATTGAACAACTAGTTCGTTTAATAATATATTGAATTTTATTGAGTAATTTAGCTAAATATTAAATTGAATTGAATAGTTTATTCATTAAATTTTAAATTGAATTGATGCCATCAACTGAATACTTACGTTCAACTAAAAAACGAATTGAACAACTAGTTCCGTCAGCTAAATATTGAATTGAATAGCTCATTCAACGAATATTATATTAAATTGATTCATTCAATTTAAATTCAATCTCCAACAAAAAAGTAATTAATTAGCTAGTTAATTCCCACAAATATTGAATTAAATTTGTACCTTCAGTTGAACCACAATGTTTAATTCAACTAGCTCTTAAGTCAATCAACCAAATTGAATCGATAATTATTGAATTGAACAACAAGTTTCTTCAGCTTAATATTGAATTGAATTAAATTTAATAGTTCGTTCCATCATTCAATATTGAATTTAATTAATTTCATCAACCGAATACTAATGTTCAACTAAAAAACTAACTGAACAACTAGTAGCTTCAACTAAATATTGAATTAAATTGAATAGTTCCATCATTCAATATTGAATTGAATTAATTTCTTCAACCTAATACTAATGTGCAATTAAAAATCTAATTGAACAACAAGTTCCTTCAGCTAAATTTAGAATTTATTTGAAAAGTTCCTTCAGTTAAATTTTGAATTTAATTGAATTAAATAGTTCCTTCAGTCAAAATTGAATTGAATTAATTTCATCAACCGAATACTAATGTTGAACTAAAAATCTGAATTTTGAATTGAATTGAATAGTTCGTTCCAACAGTCAATATTGAATTGAATGAATTTCTTCAACCGAATACTAATATTCAATTAAAAAATAATGGAGCAACATGTACCTTCAGCTAAATATTGAATTGAATTAAATAGTTCCATGAGTCAATATTGAATTGAATTAATTTCTTCAACCGAATACTAATGTTTAACTAAAAAACTAATTGAACAACAAGTTTCATCAGCTAAATTTTGAATTGAATATAATTAAATAGTTCGTTCCGACAGTCAATATTGAATTGAATTGATTCCATCAATTGAACCGCAATGTTCAACTCTCGTATGTGTAATAACAATTTAGTCTAATTCTCGATACAGTGTTGTCGTTGTGGGAAATGTCAATCTCATTGTTTTCACATGATTCATGATTCGTGCAACAGATGCCCCCATGTGCTGCAAGTTCATTCATCCAACTAAAAGCGAAAAGCGAAAGCAACAACAACAACAGCAACAACAACAACTTTATTAAACATTGTAAACAAATTGATTGAGCCGAAGCTGCTCTCCAGAACAACTTTCATTTGAAGTGCTTGCCACTTAAGCGACAACAACAACAATGCAACATGAACTCCAATTCCAATTCCATTTCCCATTGTTGTTGTACCCTTTAGTAGGGTTGCCGAGTTCAAGAGAATTGCGGACATAGCTGGAGATATACAGAAATTAAATACCATTGAAGATAATCAATTTAATTAAATGAAAAATTGTATACTCTTTGAAATAAGGGACTAAAGTCTTGATACATTTGATAAACTTTGTTTAATAAACTAACTATTTACAGTTTGTTTTAATGTTTAGTTTTGAATTTAGTTTGATAATAAATTTAGTAGAGGCAATTTTCCATCTTTACAGAAAACACCTAAAACTAAGTCTAATATCTTTATGTTCATTATTTCTTTTATTTAATAAATTGCCACTTAAATATTATTTTTTTTTGAATATTCTATTTTTACCATTAAAAAAAATTAAATAAATAAATAAAAATAAAACTATTCCTTAGATGCATCACATATTAAGGAATTTATTAATCATCAGTCTCTAACAATAAATAAAATTAATTCAGGACAAAACAAAGTAAATCCTGGAACTGAACATCTTGTGTATTTTTTTTTAATCTAATCTTCTTCGCTTAGAAATTGGAAAAGATTTAACTTAAATGCAATTAAAGGATAGCAGAAATGAATATTTACTGCTTGTATCAAGTTCATTGTCCGATTCTAAATATAAACTAACAAAATTAGTTTGTTTGTGCCATTCAACTAACCCAGCAGCATCTCCCAATTCCAAAGCATGGAAGACTGCTCCTTCAAAAGTTCCAGATGCCTTAATAATATCCTTCGGTACTCCAGTATACATACAGCACAGCTGAAGCATCAGGTAATCTACAGTGGAGCCTAAATAAACAGCAGAAATATAAATATAATTAACAATTCTACAAAAGTGTCTCGATTTCTAACAAATTGCCAAGAATTAGAAATATTTTGGTTTATAATACTAACAAGAATGTGGCCTTTTGCCCAAGAGTTCCAACACAAAAGGCAACAAACTATTTGCTTGCTCAGACATTTTTTTAAATAAATTTCAGTTTTCATAATATTAAAAATATATCAGAAATATTTTTGGTCGATGTGCTTGGTTGACTGATTTTTGAGGGAATGAACTGAAAAATATTTTCTTCTTTTAAAGTGGAAAAATTGAGTTTCAAAGGCTGCTGAGATTTAATGAATTTATTGAAATAATTTATTTGTAAAAAAAACCTCTCAAAAAAAAAAAAAAATATATATATTTTTATTTTATTTCTTTCTTTAAATTTATTATCATAGTCCAAGTTTTATTTAATACTCAAAAAAATAAATTCTATATTGCAATTTATATTGTTGAAAGTAACTTTATTAAGTTAAATAGATTGATTGATCTTTTTTTTTTAGACTTTCTTGTATATAACGTATTGTATTTATAATTTTTTCTACATTTTAAAGTCAGCAGCAAAAATAATCATCTGTGTCAATTTTCATTAAAATATACATTGTTCTAGTTCGTCATGCAGATCTAGAATATATATATAATTTATGGTATCGAAAAATTCTTCAATTCATGTCAATACTATAATATTTATTTTTGCTAGGGTATAAAATGAAAAACTTTTTTTTTATATATATAAAAGCTCATTTTTCTTTGATATAATCTAAAAATTGTTCACTTTGATTTAAATATTTATAAAAAATAAGAAAAAAGAGTTTAAAAATTGTTGAAATTGTTAAGTTCGATTTATAGTATATCTGGGAAAAAATAAATATATATATACATATATAATAATTATCATTTATCTACTTTCTGCAGCTTCTGTTTGAAATAATAATTTAATAAACTAGTTATGACTTTTAAAGTTGATTTAGAATACCTATATATATTTTTTATATTTTTATAATACCCTCACTTTGTAAGGGTATACTGATAGACACGTGTTTCCTTCTTTTGCTTTTGCTTGACTCTGGCCAATTACAAACAACAACAAAAGCAAAAATAATAATAATCGGTGTCGATAGACGATTGACGATCAACGATCAACGATCATTAATTGATCATTTTGACTTTCACTTTCTTCTTTGATCGCTCTCCCTCTGTCTCTGCCTCTCTTCCTCTCCTCTCTCTCTTTCTTTCTGTTTCTGCTGAAAGCATTGCTAAAAGCAGAAGAGACTTCAATAACTTGACCAAAGCACAAAGAAAGGCAACTGTGAATGACCACTCAAAATATATATATATAGAGTATATATATAAACCAGATAAATACGTATTTATATATATATTGTATTGTAGTTAAGTACTTTGAGTACTCCATATTCATTATTCGAATTGAATACAATCAAATTCAATGCAGCATTCACCGCATGATATTCTTGACCATAGCGAAGAAAGTTGCCACAAGTAAGAGTATTTTATATATTGAGTAGAGTCTTTAAGTAGAAGTCTCAAATTAAAATACTCTAAATTTGCAATTTTTCACAATTGCAATGTTTTTATTTCGAATCTATATTTTCTGTCTTAATCAGGAAATTTTCTAAGTTTCGGAATCACAGCTTTTATTATTTTGTAAATTTTTTTTTTTCATTTTTTCATTTTTAAATATTTAATATATTTCAAAATTCCGAAGAAATAATGTAAAGAGCATTAAAATGAAATTTAGAGTCAATTATTCTCATCATAATCTTTCTCGTTTTATATATATTTATTCTATCATATCAAAATTTAATTTAATACATTTTCCTTTCTCAAAGTTGAACTTTATTGTAATCCATTTTTTTCAACAATTAAATTGATTTATTTGCGTAAAAATAATTTAAATTTACAAAAATAATTTTAAAAACAATTTTTAAATATTTTTTAAACTACAATTTAATTTTTTTGTAATTTGTAATTGACCAGCAAGAAGAAGGAAACACGAGTCCATGATTATACCCTTACAAATACAGGGTATTATAGTTTGAGCGAATATGAATTTAATTCGTAAAATACTTAATACATTGGTATTTTTGATTAACATAAAAAGTTGTAACTAGTTTTTTTAATTTTTATTTTAAGTTTATTAACTTATTATAATATATAATTATAATATATTGAAATAAAAGTATAGAAAACAAAATTCAGTTTTCAAGACTTACAATAAATCAAATTTAACTATTTTTTAATTTCTTGATACCAAAAAAAAATAATTAATATATATTTCATACAATATGTAAGAACAGTGCACAATTAAATTAAGATTAACTTCAAGATCTAAAAAAAAATTATGTGTATAATATATAATATACAAGCAACTTGGACAATAGTTTTAAATTTAAATTTTATTTATGGTTTCTTTTTCTTGGATTATTTGAAGGATTTATAATGGATATTTATTACAAATAATCAAGAAAATAATTTTATTATATTTTTTTTTTTAAATTTCTATACAAATAAAACGCGTAATTTTTTTAGGGTACAATTTTATTTTATTTATTTATTTACTTGCAGCTTTTATTGTAATTATAATTATTTTTTTTTGTTGCATCTACGATAATTTCCACTTAAATATGCATCACAATAATGTATTTAAATTATAAATTAGTAATTAGAGAGGCTTTGTAGTTTCCTCTAATTGTTTAAGTTGTCGTTTTGCCAGGGCCAAACGCAACAGACGACGCTGCTCCAATTGTTGCAACTGTTGTGCCACCAACATTTGATGCAACAATTGCACTTTATCATATTCCTGCCGCTGTGTTGCAAGTGGGCGTTGCTTTTGTTCCTGTTGTTGTTGTTGTTCTTGTTGTAGTTGCATTTTAATTGTTGTAATATTTTTCAAATTATACACAATTATTTATCAAAAATTATAATATGTTGCTGCCTTCAGCTGCTTTGGTAGAATGTCCTACTGGACAGCATCAAAGTCTAGTTTTATATATGTGCAACAGGTAGTGGCATTTAAATATTGAACTACCTGACTTTAAATTTAAATCAAACGCCTTTTTCTCCATATGGATTCTTTGGGTTTCACCCAGATACTCCAGAGTTGAGCCTTTGTCGTAATCTCTAAGCGGGCAATTCCTAAGCCTCATAATATTGCCTTGTGTTATTCCCAAATTAAACCATAAAATATTTTAAAAATTTAACAAATTAACTAGCTTGAAACGAAACAAAAATCGCTATTTAAAGTTGAAAAATAAAATCACATTTCCAACTCAATTGTAAAACTGTAGACAAAGTTTTGCCCTGGGCATCATCAATGCGGTCATCTAGAAATTGGAAAGAACTTAATTTAAATGCAATTAAAGTACTATAAAAATGAATATTTATCACTTGTAGAGAAGAGATTCTGATTCTTTATATATAAGACTAACAAGGTGAGTTTATTTGTTCTATTCAATCCAACCAGCAGCATCTCCTAACAGCAGGACATTCTCCAGAAGTAGTTTTTAGATTATCAGATGGGTTATCAGATGGGTTAATGATATAATGATCTGGAAATAAACAGTTCAGCTGATGCATCAGATCTTCTACAGTGACGCCTAAAGAAACAGAAGGAATTTGTATAAAAGTATTATTAAGAATTCAACAAAAAGTGACAAAAGAATTTCAAAGATTTGAAAATATTTTTATTTAATTTAATACTTACTAAAGTTTGGCGCATAGCTCAACAGTTCAAATATAATAGACAACAAACTATTTGGTTGCTCAGGCATTTTTAAATAAATTTCAGTTTTTACAATATTCAAAATATATATAAAAATATATATAATATATAAAGGGAATGAATTGAAAAATGTTTTCTTCTCTTTCAGTCCAAAAATTGAATTTCAAAGGCTGCTAAGATTTAATAAATTTATCGAAATAAATTATTTCTTCAATCCTTGCAAACAAGCTTGTAAAAAAACCTCTAAAAAAAAATAAAAAAATAAAATTATTTTTATTTTATTTCTTTCTTTAAATTTATTATTATTGTCATAGTTTTACTTAATACGCAAAAAAATAAATTTTATATCGCAATTTATATTGTTGAAAGTAACTTTAGGAAGTTCCAGGCATAATAAATAGATTGTTTGATCTTTTTTTGAGACTTGCTTGTATATTATGTATTATACATATAATTTTTTCTAGATTTTGAAGTCAATCTTAATTTAATTGTTCACTGTTTAAACATTATAAAATATATATTAAATATGTTTTTTTTTTGGTATCAAGAAATTAAAAAATAATTGAATTTGACTTATCGTAAGTCTGGAAAACTGAATTTTCTTTTCTATACTTTTATTTCTATATATTATAATATATAAATAAATTTAAAATATTAATTAAAAAACTAGTTACAACTTTTTATGTTGATCAAAAAAACCAATGTATTAAGTATTTTACGAATTAAATTCATATTTGCTTAAACTATAATACCCTCACTTTGTAAGGGTATATTGATGGACACGTGTTTCCTTCTTCTTGCTGGTCAATTACAAACAACAACAAAAATTAAATTTATAATAGAAAAAACTCTATTGTAGTTTAAAAAATATTTAAAAATTATTTGTAAAATTATTTTTTTTAATTTAAATTATTTTTACCACTAAAAATTCTATTCTTGTTTAAATAATATTTAAAAGATATATGCAAAATTTTAAATGAATTGATAATACTCAAGTAAATTAATTTAATTGTTGGAAAAAATGGATTACAATAAAGTTTAACTTTGAGAAAGGAAAATGTATTAAATAAAATTTTAATATGATAGTATAAATATATATAAAACGAGAAAGATTATGATGAGAATAATTGACTATAAATTTCAATTTAATGCTCTTTACATTATTTCTTCGGAATTTTAAAATATATTAAATATTTATTATGTATTATACATATAATTTTTTCTAGATCTGTACACATTCTATAAAATATATATATCAATTAAATAATTTGTATTTTACATCTTATATAAATCTCTCTATATATATATTTAATTTTCTTTTGCATTTCTGTCTTTTTGTATATATATTTAAACAATTTCATGCTTATGCCCAACTATTTTTGCTTTCTTTTTTGATTTATTTTTATTTTTTTGTAGTTCTTTTGTCATGGAGAAGGCGGGCACAACACAATCACCACGTCCCGTGCCAGCTCCACGTCGCCTCTATCCCGAGATGCGTACGGCCAACTATGAGAATATTGAGATCAATCTGAGCAGCGGTAGCACCAGTTCCAACAGCTATAAAAAGCTAAATATTAATGCTGAGAATTTGCATGGCAATTGTGGTGAAAAGAAGCTGCCAACGAGCAGTCAAAATAAATTAATTCTGCAGGAACAGAATATAGAACAACAGCCGATCTACGGGCCGGATGCAAATAATGAGAATTTGCCCGTAGTCGAGCCGGTATATGCCACGCCCAAGCCGGCGCCCAGACAGCGTGCCTGTGCCGAGCTGTTGCCGGAGAAGGATGATGATGAGGAGGAGCAGCTGCAACAGGATCAGACAAGCTTGCCTCGGCGTGCGGCGCCACAAGTACCAGGAAAACAATTCAATATTGAACTGGAACGACGTCGACCCGATCGCTGTTCCATCTCCAGTGAATTCTCCACAACGAGCTTTGGCTGCAGCAATGGCCAATTGGATGATCCGGATGATTCACGTTATACATCGAATGCATCGCTTGATTGCAGCGAGAGCTCGCAGAGCGGCAAGTTCAAGTCACAGTCACCCGGGTACGTAGACCAGGATAATGATGATGATGATGATGTCGATGTGCAGGATCATTCTGGGCATGATATTCAGGGCGAGTCCGTAACGGATACGGAGGCGGTGCTGCCGGAATGTGCCGCCTCATCCGATCAGTCGCAATTAGCCGCAAGCTGTGACGATGACAAGTAAAAA